>JAJEJO010050159.1:981498-1246098 GCA_020662805.1 Glaucomys volans | reverse complement strand
ATTGTTATTATTTTGAGATGGGGTCTTGCTAAGTTAGTAGCTTAGGGTCCTGCTAAATTGGTGAGACTGGTCTAGAATTTGCAATCACCCTACCTCAGCCTCCCAGGTAGCTGGGATTATGGGTGTGCACAACCACGCCCAGCTCCACCCTGTGATTTTAAAGGATTTAAGAGCCCCTCCACACTCTCCAGTGGCTCCCATTTCACCAAGAGTAAATGCCAAGTCCTTGCAACAATGGACTTCAAGGTCATTCGTGGTCTGGCCTTCAACATCTCTCATCTCACCTCATTTCTTTCTCTAGTTTAGTCAGGTTCCGCCACTGTTTTTTTTGTTATTCAAGCACAAAAAGATTCCTGCCCTGCTTGACTCTGTTGGCCAGTGTCTCCCCTTATAATACTCTGAGGACCTCAGACTTGCCTTATTTACGTATTTAATTATTCATGCATTTGGAGCCCACCTTATTTAAAGGTGAAATTAACCTGTCTGCTCCCCTTCATCACAGTACCTACCACCCTTAAACACACCATATTTTTTATTTTATTAGTTTGTCTATTGTCTCTCTCTACTGCCAGAATCTAAGCACTTACATTAATGTCTAGTACTTAGTGAAATTAAAATACCAAATTTCAAAAAACTTATCTTAATGATCTCATTGTTTTTTATTAGTGATTCATGAATCAGGCAGAATCACCTGAACAGATTTAGAAAAGATGCTCTGATATGCTGAGCAAAGGAAGTGGACTTAAGGGTTCAGAAGATGCTGAAGAAGCAGAAATGGGACCAAAATTGGATTGATTGTTCACTGTGAATCTCCTATAAATTCTGAAAACTGACCTATTTTATACTTAGTATGATTACATGGTTCTTAGCATGAGTGAATCCATTCTAGTTGGGCCTGCTTTGTTGCACTTAGCCTAGGAGCGTATCCAAAACAATGACCTTTGGTATTTTTTACTTAATAACAGGTACTCAATAAATATTTGTCAAAACATTTTTAAGTGTTGGTCAAGTCTTATAATAATTACTATTGCACAAGCACTCTAAGAATTATAAAACCTATTGCAAATAGAGGCAATTCCCTTAACTTAAAATCATCTCTTTTAATGTAGACTTCAGTATAAGGCTAAAATTTCATGCTAAAAATAGATGAAAGAATTGTTTTGGAATAAGAGAAAGGGAACCTTAGGGTCTTTGAAGGGTTTCAAGTCATGGGTCTCTATGATGAGAGATCTCACAAGCATTGCCTGGAGGAACTGGTTGTACTCCAGAGCCATGGTGGCCCTGATGCCATGACCCAAGCATGGTGCAGAAGAGGCAGGTCTAGTTGGGCCTGAAGGAGCAGCAGGGTCCATATCAGGTGAAGGAAAAGGCAAGAAACTGAGCAAAGATTGCAAATTAGGTTTAGTTTTCAAACTGCCAAATAAAATGATGTCTCTGAGACAAAATTAAGTTAAATCAAAGAGTTCCATATCTTTGTTTTTGGCATTACTATGTTTGTGGACTGAGTTTCACATATCCTGGCAAAGACTAAAATTCTTCCCCAAAGTATCAAGTCATAAGCCAAGATCATCTTGGTGCCAATGATATTTACCTTTCCTCCTGTCTATCCAGGATTTTGTTTTTCTTCCTTTCCCAGAGTGCACACCTGTATGTGAGTGTGTTTATGTCTTTCATGTAAGTGAGTACCTGCAGTGCTATTTGGTGTCTGGGAAAATCCTTACCCTATAGAGTTTAAAATTATAATTTTAATAGCTTCAGGTCTTCATCAGATGCCTCATTTGTTTTCCTATGTAACACTGATGATATCCAAATCATTGACTTCCCTGCCTCTTAAACTGTAATCACCTTGGTAATTAACACACGTGCTTTTGTTATTTGCTTGCACGGTGCTTGGAACGTACTTGTGTACTGGGGTCTTTTAATTGGAAACATTTTGAGATGTCTTGTTTGAAAAAAGCATTACCATACTTGTTAATAGGCAATCAAATGAAAGATAGGTGGTTGCTAAGGTGACACAGTAGCAATAAACATGTACTCAGTTCACATTGCATCCTAAAACCAGCACTTTCCTCTCTCAAAGTACCTTTTCACACGTGAAAAGCCTAAACAATGTAATTCCCTGCTTACTTGAAATTCATATTATCTTCCAAAAATGTGGGGTTTACAGATGGGGTATTGGGATAATTCATGCAATAAAGCTCAGGGGAGATCCAGGAAGAGACAAGACAGGGCAGGAGAGACCTAGGGACAGCCTCCTGCTGGGACACTCACTCTTAACCACCTCTTGTCCCCTGAGTGTCACCTCTAGTGTCTCGGACTGACATGATTGATATTCACTTGGATATGGATCAATAACTGGAGAGCTCTCAGAAAAACCCAGGGCAATGTTCTCATCCCATGGCGAGCACTGGTGGAGTTGGAAGCAAGGTCTCAGTTATAAGGTAACCTTGACCAGGGGTCAAGTGGCTATGGGATGGGAACCCTGCACCCTTCTGGAATGGGTGAAGCCATTCCCTCATCAAGACAAGGCCTCATTACCAGAAGAAGGGGTAAAAGATTTTGGACAGATTAAAGCAACACATATATATTCCAAAACATATCAAAATGTAATATTCTAAAACACTTTTTTTTTTTAACTCCTAGGAGCAAAACTCATCAAAAAAGTTTGTTTAGAGTTTCTTTTGCAATAATTTGCCCCAGGAATAAATTGAACTACTTCTAATCAACAGAAAGACTTAAAAGGATTATCTTACTCAGTGTTTCCCAAATCCTGTCTTTACATGAAAGCTCAGGTAGAACTGGAATTACTCCCAGTGAGAACAATGCTTATGGAGTTATTCTACTTTTAAACTTCAAATATTACCTTGGAAATAGGCCTGAATAAAATCCGATCGTCTTCCAACTGAACACTGCAAACAGGTTAATTATAACACCTCCTGAGGCTACTAGGAACTAAATTCATGTAAGCACGCACTTCAGCACCTCATTCTTTTCCCCTTTTTTGTGGAAAGCAACTGGGGCTGGGAAAAAAGCCCTTAGTTTTCAAGTCAGTCTTCTCCACTGGACACCATGTGCAAAGGAAATGGCTGTACCCAGTGTCTTTTCATAGCAGTGTCCTTTGGTGATATCTCATTTCTACTGGAGTGCACAAGATTCCAAAAATATTTAAGTTAATCAATGTGAAGAAAGTAAATGGTATTTCTGATCTGCTGTCTTTATTTCACTTTAGAAATGACCACACCCATCTCAATACTTTTTTTTTTTTTTTAACAAAGGCTACTTTGTAATTTGAAATAAATTGATGCTGGCTGATGGTACAAAGAGAAGTGAAGATGCTACTATAAAATCAATGTGGGAGGGCATGAACACAGACAACAGTTGGCCCAATAGAAATGAAAAGAAAGGCACAGACTAATTCTTACAAAACGATAAGGATATTTCTATAAAATCTTACAAGGACCAAAAGCATGTCCTAAATCACGTGCATTAATAAATAAAAAGGTATTCAAGGACTATGGCATTTCTAAGTGGACAAGATTTTTAAAAAACCATAATAGCTATAATAAGCATTTCTAGAAAGCACACACATCTCATCAATGAGTTTTAAGTAACAGTTCTCCATTGGTTAAATGAACAGACACCCAAGAGGGACCAGGATGAGTACATGGTCAATTCGGATGCAGAGGCATTAGAGTATCAGCTAGAACATCAATCAAGTGTGAGTGTGGAACAAACCCAAGCTGAACCCACAAGGCCCAGATGTTGAAGCACCTGCAGGGGTGGCTGCACATTTACTTGTGAGGTATTACATCTGTTTTAAGGGGTGCACATTATCCAAGAAACTAAACTTGGGAAGGCAAAAGGAAAGACAATTCTAAGGCGGCAACAAGAAGCTAGCCTAGAAATCAATTGTACAATATGAATTATTTGGATTTCCAGAAATATGTCTTTAAGAAGAAATCGTCATAACAAATACGTAGTTAACTAGACAGAAGGCTTTAGGAATACCACACCAGAGACTATTAAAAGAGCATGCAAGGAAATAAATGACAGTTTTATTAATAAAGCTCATGTAAAATATATGCATTAATATTCTTTCTTCCTTTCCTCTTTTTATCTGAATAGTTTAAGCATGTTGCATTCCAATATAAGGGTTATGAATAGAATAAAAATTGAAATGTATATATATATATATATATCTTATTAGCAAAAATTTGGAAGGGCACAGGAAAGAACATGTGATAAGGTAAGTATGAACTTGTTCAGCAAAAATACATTGCTTAGTATTGAAAAATTAATAAATAGATGCATGCTTATATTTATATTTATTGAAATAGTATATATATTTTAATATTACATAGAGACCTAAAAACAGACTGTGTCTCTGAGAAGGGAAATAAATTTTCATTTTCATGTTATATCCCTCAGTACTGATTAGATTTTATTGTGCAGCACATTCATTAGTCTTACAGTTAAGGAAAACAGAAGTTGCAAAATAAAGTAATATTCCTAAAGCATCACTGGAAATGCAATTACTAACGGGAAAAGCTGATGCACTATTGCTCACATTAGTTACCATTCACACAACCCTAAGGTTTGAACAGCTCATCACACACAAAGCAAATGTTTTACCTCCTTGACAGTTTTACTTGCATGATCACCACTGGGCATCCCTTCATAAGGAGGAAGCAAACTTACCATAGAGGACAGATCTTACTCTGTTTCTTTTTGCATTAAAGTATACACCATGTTCTGATGAATCTAAAAGACAAGTTTGGGGATATTACAGATCTCTATAAAATAAACACACCAAGCAAGGCATTTAGAGGACTCAGACTGAAGCTTCCATCAACACTCAGCTTATCTGCCCTTATCTGCCCTTTTCCAGCACCACCCTTATCCACCCTTTGGGGCATGCTTCTTTATTTACTTTTTTATTTTTCCTCTGTGATAGAAGCTAAGACTAGGCTAAGCCAGCCAGCTTTTCATTTTCCCAAGAGATAAAAGGAAGAAGGTTAATTTGCAAGTATCCCGTTTTTTACATCAAAGAGAGTATGGGGGAGTTCTTCCAGAATGTAGTTATGATTACGTTTCCTTGGGAGGAAAGGGAAATAAGTCTCATGGGAAATCTGGGAAATTTGGTTTGTAAAGTGCTCTCCTCAGAGCACTTTAGGTGTGGATGATTTTATACACATTACAGCTGATTTCTTTTTGGTATTTCAGGGTTCCACACTCGGCTTCACAAAGCAGTTGAATCAATATCCACAACAAAAATGTTCTCGGCTTATAATGAAATGGCCTTAGAAATGACCCAACCAACCGATGAGGAATGCTAATATAAGAACCATGAGAGATGGGCTCATGGGCAGCACTGCCATTAGAGATAATGACCTTAAGTCGGGTCACACTTTTGGAAAAGGGGCCTTGGGAACAGGCCGGACTTGGTGCTGTGTACATTCTGTTTAGGTGACATTAACTGCAGACCAGTGCACTGGTTTCCCCCAGGAAAAGCTTCTGAAGTGGATCTGAAGTGAGTCAGCCCAGGGTGACAGGGAATCTCTGTCTTCTCTCACTCATCTCAAGCAAGCACACCTGCACTGTACAAATATATGGGGTCTTGTGTTCCAAGGCATGGGGTTTCTGGGTATCAGGAACAGGGAGGAGTGTTGGAACAGTAGAAGATGAATCTCTTTTCACTTTTTCCCCCAATTATTCTCCTGAAACTCATTGTTCCAACCATTTGAATAAAATGAGAATTTAATTTGATCATGCTAAGTGTAGTTACTGGGGAGTTTCAAGAGCAGTTACTATTCGTCTGGCTGTCTATTTGAGGTACCATTCAAAGCTAGTGTGGGAAATCCTATTACAGCAACAGGAAAGGGATGGGGGCGGGATGACTTACATGATACTGGTGAAACAGGTGCTTTTTCCTTTAATAAATCAGAGGTAGTTCAGAGGTGGCAAATAAAAATAGCAATATTTCAAACTCAGTTGGTTCCAAGGGAGCTGATTTCCATTTGGTGTATATTAATCTCATTAGGAGGTTGAGAATGACCAGGAGCTATCAACTACCATACACAAGGAACTTGTGCTTAAGTAATAACTGTTATGTATTACCCCCTGTTATGTCCAATGACTTTAGCAAATAATCCCTGTATTTAATTACCTTATGTGATAGATATTCATTCAGTGTAGAAGATGGGGACACCAAAGCTCAATATGTCTAAGTAATATGCTTAACGAGACACGACTAGTAAGTGCCAGATCAAAGACTCAAATTCAGGCTGCCTGATTCTAAAGCACAGTGGGGGGTTTTTTTGCCCCTATGATACCAAGTAATGTATTTATAAACAATGGTTTAAGCATGGTTATTTGTATTTGATGTCTTCTGTCCCCCTTGAACTTAGAGTAATGTCCATCAGTCTGGCATAGAATAAAGGTAAATAGAGTGCCAAAATGTATAGTCCATGCAGAGTATTAAGAAATTTTTTTTTTTTTTTAGTTCTGGTGACTCACACATCCTAAGCAAGCTCTCCACCCCTAAGCTACCACAGCAGCCCAAGAACCGACGTTCCATTTTCTATTATTTGTTCAGAAATTAAGAAATTCAAACATTTTCAGTAAGAGGTATTCTATATTCAAATATCATTCCTTTCTACTTAGAATAACATATTTAGAATTTCTAACTTCTTAGGATACTTAAGTTTATAGAGAACTAATTTCAACTCCGTAAGTTCATATCAGCATGCATACATTTAACAATAAATATGTATACTTCTATTTTCATCACATATTAAAATTAACCTGCTAAACTAACGAAATGCTAAAATTAGTGAAGGAAATACCACAATTATACTCTGTGAACAATTTATTTCTATGTTGGGAAAAAATCATAAATAGAAGAATCATCTAAAATAAAAATGTTTAAATTTTAACAGTTGATAATGTTTTTTAATATGTTGAGAACCTGATGCAAAAGACTTGGCTAATTAATATATATAATCATTTTTTAGTTTAAAAAATTGTTACCTTATTTTAAGAAGTAATTGTTCCATTTGCCAATAAACCACAGGGAAATATCCTGCTCTACTATTTATAGAAGGTCACATAGACTGTACTTTCTAATAAGTAGCATTAAATCTACAACCACATATTTTCATGGTGATTTATTTCTAAAAATGTATTTCATCATTAAAAAACTCATTCAATGACCATTACAAAGAACCAGAATATTATATAAATGGCCCTCAGGTCATTACATACTGGGAAACTATAGGTAATTGCTAATATTAAAGATTGCTATTTGTGCAATTTATGAGTTAAGTTGCCTATGAGGTGTGTGAATTGTTAATAAAAAAAATCACTGTTCTTCAGTGATTGTAAGTGCAAGTGACTTCTCCTTTATGAGGTATTAGCTCAGAAAATAAAACTGCCATTTAATTTTGCTCTGCTGAGCTCATTGTCTTCATTTCATGTCCTTCTTGGGATACATTTTTCTCTGTATTTTGAGGATTTATTCATGAACTCCCATTAGCATTAATCGGGGTTGTATAACTCTATCCCCTACACAGCCAGTGGTAAATGAAATCCCTTTGGCATAATTTTCTGGCATTTAAATGAGTCTTGGGCTTTATAAAATACAATTATGGTGCAAAGTTACTAATGTAAATACCTAGAAGATATGGGAAAGGGAATTAAAGGTGCCCTTTACAATGACACATGAGAGGCCCTACTGGCTCAAACTGAAAGACAAAATTGAGTGAAGTTCACACACTATCCATCTGATCATCAGTTTGGGGAATAGTGCTGACTCTTGTGGAATTAATAGATATTAAATCCATAATCCAACTTAAATATCAGATCACATAGCTTTTGTTAATAAGGGAAATAATGTGACCAAGGGTTGGGTTTTTTGGTTTTTTTTAATGCTAGGACTATTTTGCATTTAAACTGTAGGTATAGTATTTATAGCTCACCTTGGTTGCAAGAGGCTGTAAGCTCTTATAGATTTCTTTCATCTATGTAGTTTAATAATCAGAGTTACAGAATTTCAAGTGGGAAAACCACAAATAATGTTAATTGTGGTATCTTGGAGTGGGGGCATATAAAATAGATGGTGCAGAAAATGTCCAGTTCCTGAAGATATTAAAAATGTAAGCCTTACTGTGCCTGGTGGCCCAAACCTGTAATCCCAGGAACCCAGGAGGCTAAGGTAGGAGGACCGCAATTTCAAGACCAGACTCAGAAAATTAGTGAGGCCCTAAGGACTTAGGAAAATGCTGCCTCAAAATAAAAACATTTAAAAAAGGGAGGGGTGAGTCTTAGTGAGGTGTGGCTTAGTGGTTAAACATCCATGGGTTCAATCCACACTATCCCTGCAAAAAGGAAAGAAAGAAAAAAACAATGGCAACTATTTTTCCTCTCCATTCAATGCATATATGCTAGGGCTTATTGTGGGGTTGAGTTTGGTAAATGCAAATGTAATAATACAGATATAATACAAGTATATCAGGAAATCACACTCTTTGAAAATTTCACCTCCGTGATATGCCACTGTTGTTTTGTTGTTGTTGTTGTTGTTGTTGTTGTTGTTGCTATTGTGTTATTGGTAATCTGTTTCCTTGTATCTCTAAGGAGTTTTTAAAAGCACCTTCTGAAGCCCTTTATAAAAATGAGCTTGGAAGGAATTTAATGGTTGCTTATATGTCAGGAAGGAGCAGTATTGTAGATGGTTAATAGTTTAGTGGAACTTTGTTTTCCACCCAGCAAGCCAACTAACTGAGAATCTGGATTCACTTGAAAGGAAGAAGTGTCACACTGGGACAGAAGAGACCAGATGAATAGGAGCAATGGCAAGAGTTGAGGGTTGAGGGACACTGAGTCTATTAGTCAGGTTCTCTAGAGGAACAGACAGGAGGTATAATCATAAAAAGTGGATTTATTAGATTGGCTTACCCAACCAGAAGCTTGATAGTCCTCAATGGCCATCTGCAGGCTGGAGAGCTGGAAGAATCAGGAGCTGTGCAGTCCAAACCTCTGAAGCCTCAGAAGAAGTGGGATCAACAATGCTACCCCAGTGCAAGACCAGAGGCTTCTGGAAACTCCCTGGAGGATCACTGGAAGAGTCCACTTTGGAAGAGTGAAGGAGTGAGAATCTGATGGCCTTAGGCAACCACAGCAGATCTCAGCAACAATCAAGAACCCATTCAAGAAGACTCCAGCTTGTGTCTGCTGCTGCTTCCTTGTTCTTCCAACTTTTATTCCATCCAAGCCTCCAGCCTACTGGACTATGCTACCCACACTTTGGGTGGGTCTCTGACTCAGTTTGCTGTCCCACAAATTAATCATTCCTAGACACACTCTCATTGGCACACCCAGAAGCCTCTTAATCTTTGGCATCTCTCAATCCAATCAAGTCAACAATTCAAATTAACCATTACACTCAGAAACATCCCCAAGATTTCACAGGGAATTTGAAGTTGGCTCTGCTCTCAGTAGTAGCTGCAAGTTACAATCATAATCCAAGCTCACTGATTCACTTGGATTGTGCAAAATTTATACTGCTGAACTTTGAATGTGTGTGCTTTGAGTTTAACAAACATCTATCTGTGTCTTTATCTTTACATAAATAAAGTAAAATTTCAGAAATTCATTTTCCTAATTTGAAAAACGTGGAGAGTTACTAGCCCCAAGTGAGACAATGGATGACATGCAAGTAGTTTGATATTTGGCATGCGATAATGTTCCCTTGACATGGATACAAAGCTACCTCCTGCAACTAGCAGCTGCCATGACCAGTTGTGAGACTTTCTTCGCTGTAATTACAGATTCATGGGGAAGGGTAATCCTATTCTGCACATCCACCATGTTTGACCATCCGTTAGTTAAACTCCCTTTTGTACTGTGAACACTTTTAAATGATTTGACATATATTGTGGGGTTTGATGGAAATTTCCATTCCTGTAAAGTCTTTCCATATGTTTCTGCCCTAGAGTGCTTATCACTGTGGCTCCTTATCCAAAACAGTTGTCTGAGATCCTAGTAAGTGGGAATGTAGCTTGAATGTACACATCAGCATAAGTACAGCACCAGAAAGGCTCAGAGTAGCATAAGAAGTGGGCCACAGTAATGTCAGTGACTCATTTCTAGGTCACGTCAGCTTGATCACACTTCAGATGAAAGAACTTGAGGTTTTGCTACATTCATAGTCTTGTGTTTATTTTTTCCACCCTGCTATTCTGCAACCATGACATTGGAAGGAAGCTGATCTATCACCTTTTTTATACAGTGAATTGGAGAGTGAAGATAACTATTTCAATAAATAAGTGTAGAATTCTTAGTATATTTCTGACCAAATGCAAGCTCCTGATGCATAATTGATCACAAAATGTGATGTTTAAGTTATTGTTAGAGTCCTCTGATTCCAAGACATGTTCTGGTTTCAGAGATTACAACTGAAAGTTCTATTAGGCTGTTTTCTGGAAATATGTCATTTCTGTGAAGCCCAATTGCAGGTATGAGAAGGGCCTTTATTTAGGTCCCACAAAGCATATATACAAAAAATAAATGTGTTAACAAATATCTGGGTAGCTTAATCAGTCATGATTTGGCTTTTACACTGGCATAGCTTTTCCTGGATCACTAAACAATTGCTGCCATTACCAAGGCCGTTCAAAGAAAGCACTCTACCTCTTGTGTATCTCCTCATACAAAAAATAGCTTGATTCCTAACACTGTAAAATGTTGGCAGGTTGTGCTGTTGCTCACTCAGAATCAGACTGTAAGGATTTGAGCAGTGTGAATGCCAAAAGAAAAATTAAATGTATTGCCCTGGCAAATCCTTAATTTCAGTTATATGATCGCAGTTTATCACAATCATTTCTTTAAAATTTCATGTTCTGCTTTGTGTTTGTGAAAGTACCAGGAATTATTGTGGTATTTACAACAGTTCATATGATGGACAGAGAAGAATATTCCAAAACAAAATACTTCATATTACCCATAAGTATCTATTTGTGTAATTTTTCATATGACCAGGGGTCAACAACTATGAATCAGGGGTAAAATCTGTCCTGCTGTTACTGAAAATAGGGTCTTCCTTCCTTCCTTCCTTCCTTCCTTCCTTCCTTCCTTCCTTCCTTCCTTCCTTCCTTCCTTCCTCCCTCCCTCCCATCCTCCCTCCCTCCCTTCTTTCCTTCCTTCTTTTCATCTTCCTTCTTTTCTCTCTCTCTTTTGCTCTCTCTTTTCCTCTTTCTTCCCATAACACCCTCACATATTCATTTACATATTACATATGTTGCTTTTATACTAAAAGCTGCTTGGTCTGCAAACTTAAAATATCTGTCATCTGGTCATTCACAGAAGTCTTTTTTTAGTTCCTGTACATCAGTGAAGGTTGGTTCTGACTTTTACATTGGAGATTAGATCTACAATGAATGTTAGAGTCACAGACAGCTTAGTTTTTCCTAAAATTTTTAATAATATTGAAGTCATTATTAAAAATAACATAACTGGATATAATTTTATTTAAATTTATATTTTTATTAGTTATAGTTTCTATGTTGCCTATTAAATTTAATAGGAAAGTTTGAATATTTTGGAGAACAAGATTTTATATTAGGAATAATTTTAATTTTTTTGTTTTTTCAGATGAACACCATCATTTAATTTTGATTAACACATATTAAATTGTTTACCCTTTTTTTTGGGGGAGCACAATTTAAATTTTGATTTGAATCACAGTCTGATTGTCCTACAGCAGGAGCTGCTCCTGAGCTGGGAATTTCCTGTGTAGAGGTACAGGTCAAGACTGCCCAGTTTCCATGGTTATGCCTTGCTTAAAGGAGTTTCTGTGCTAGGCACGGGAACATCAGCCTTGACCCTGAGATCAGACACCAGCTGCCAGGGATGGAGGATTATGAGTATAAGTTGATAATTAAAATTGGTTGCACAGTACTTTGAGCTTCAATTCTGCATGCTTTGAAGAAACTTTCTCACAGAAAATTCTTGTGAACATAAAACCTATATAATAAATGTGCTAAACTAGCTCTGGGTCTTATTCTTCCATGAGAGGGTAGTGTCCCACCTGGTCCCAGCTTTCTCTCTCTATGTGTGTGTTTGTCTTTTCAATCCCCTATCACCCCTCCCGGTTTCTGAATTAACAGCTGTACAGGTTGCAGGACTTTATCTCTGATTACATTTTCTTATCAAGTGCTTTAATCTTTGAGAATAAGAATGTGTGGAAAGATTGGATATAAATAAAAACTCTGAAAATAAGGGTCAGGAAAATTGTTAAGAGTGAAAAGAAAAGTAGTCATTTCAACTGGATAGCAGTATATTTTGATAGGAGGACAGAGTCCAGTTAATAAGTACTTTGTGGGCTTGCTCCATAACTCTGCATAGATTCATCTGTGTTCCTGTCCTGGGGTCTGCAGAACTCTGTGAGGAACCTGTTCCATGAGTTCTAAGTCAGGCAGAAGCAGGTGCTTCTGAGAATCTCTACCTGATAAATTGCCTATGATTTGCTAGCTTGTCTATCATTCTCTCCTAGTAAAGAGTGCAGCAGCCCTAACCCCAGTGTGTTGGTTGAATAGGAAGAGCATCTAACCTTCTTGCTTACAGTCACAACTTGGTATCTGCATCTATCATTTGAGGCAAGATGGGCCAAGCAGTTCACTCTCCCTGCTGCCTTGCTTTCCTAACTCATGTAACTGCTGTTTGGATAAAGGCACTGCTCTCAGAATTTATGTAGCCTTTCTGACTGGAATGTAAACTTGTGATTGAAAAGTCATGTGTGGTAAGAAAATCTATAATTACTCTAAACTCTATTTACATTAGTGGGTGTAAATGCTTAGATATGCTATAAGAACACATGTGGCCATTTTTCAATAAACAAAATTAAACTTTTATTTGCCTATTTATTCCAGTATTAAGAGAAAATGGCTGGATTCAATTTAACCAAATATAGACGATGAAATTAAAATGTGAGCCACAGTTATTTGTAAAATTCACTTGCTGTGCAGTCATGCTTCAGAGGTGAAACTGAGCCAAGGGAGGTCCCTGTGATTTCCATTTTTTAAATATTTATGTTTTATTGGCGCATCTTAATAATGTAGCATGGTGGGTTTTATTGTGGTATATTGGTGCATGCATATAATATTATTTGATCTATTTTACTCTCCAGTAACTCCCCTTACCCTCTCCTCCTGGTCCCCTTGATCCTCTTCCTCTACCCTGGTAGTCTCTTTTCTGTTATCATGAAACTTCTCCCCATCTTGCACATATTAGAGGAAACATATGACACTTGTCTTTCTGAGTCTGGCTCATGTGGCTTAATATGATGATCTACAGTCCCATTCATTTTCTTGCTAATGACCCAATTTCTTCTTTATGACTGAATAACACTCTGTTGTGTGTATATCACATTTTTCTTTAACCATTCACCTGTTGATGGACACCTGTGGTGCATCCCTAGCTCGGAATTGTGAATTGTACTGTGATAAACATGAGTATGCAGGTGTGAAGTGAGTTGACTTTAATTTTTTGGATAGACACCAAGGACCTGTGATTTCTCCATTGGAGAAATATGCTTCCTGTATGTGACAATGCAAACCAAGAAAAATCAAGTGGTATTGAACCTGCAAGGGCTGCTGAGTTACAAGGCTGAATTTCTGATGAACTTCCTCAGGTAGGCTAGTCAATGGTGGGGCAGTTAAGCTTATTTTCTAAACAATGTCTGATGTTTCTTCCAATCGGTTTTTGTTACACCCAACATGACATGAATCTAACAATATATACCACTAATAAGGATATTTCACAGTTGTTTCTACACATGGTCTCTGATGTGCTTTGGACAATTTCATCAAGACTGTAGGGTTTTCTTTAAGTTTGGTTCTATTACTCTCCATTGGGGCTGCTCACCTGCTCTGCCTCTAGTGGGTAATGACTTAACTTACTGAGTCAACCACACTGCCCTTTCTGTGTTAGAAAAGATGTTACCTTATTAGTGTAGGCATAAGGAAGCTTCCTGGACAACTCAGATACCAAAAATGGTAGTTTGTGTCCTCAGCACAAGAAACCCTGTGAAACTAACTCATGAACCAAAACGTGGCTGAATCCCCCTTGTTTCTGTAGCTTTTCTGCCCAAACACCAAAGGAATGAATGGAGTTCCATCTGTGTATTTTCATCTTCCTTTGATATCTCTGAGGCTCAGGAATATTTACAATGCACTTGGCAATCCTTTCTTATTCCACCCCTGGTCTATATATTTATTTAACTGGCTTGTTTACTGGTCTCTGCCTTCAATTCAATTCTACAACTGTTATGGCTCAGTGGGGGCCTCCTACTCCACTGCTGCCTACCATTTGCCAAAACGCATCATCTCTGCTTTACCAGTGACAATGGTAATCCCAAAGACGTAGTCCCAAACGCCACACCATATTCCCAAATGTTTAAATATTAAATATTCAAAAGACCTGAGGTCTAAAATTCCAAAAAGGACAGTTCTGAAAGATTAGATTGCCAAACATTAAAATCCTGAAAGCCAAAATCTGAAAAACTAGTTTCCATTTAAGAAAAAGGCTACATAGGAAGGGTAGAAAATTGAATTCTGGGGAAGGGATTGGTGTGGCTTTGGTTGTACAGTTGTATGAAGAAAGGTGAAAGAGAGATGGAGAAACCTGGTGAAGCATGATTCTGTGTGAGTCTGTGAGAGAGATTAGTGTGGGGTCTGAGTAGACTAGCTGGGGAAGACTCAACAGGTAGGTACTGAATGGCATGTATTCCCCGAGGAGAGCCAGGCTGCCAAAGAAAAGAGCAGCTATGTATTCCTGATGCAAAGTTTCAAAATATAGGTAAAGATCATTAAAGCCAACCAGCTGATGTGGACTATCTCCCATAATGTGTTCACTTTTTCAGATATTGAGTTTTATTTTAGATTTTTAATGTTTTTTTCTCAACTTGCCTTCTATTTTTAGTGTTTCCTCCACTGTTTTAAATTGATTGCATTGGTTTAAATTTGTGCTATGTATTTCATCTTCACATGATTCCAGTACGGCAGGCATAAATTGTGCATTAGTCCACATCCTGTTCCTAGTAATGCAACACCACGTGTTGAATACATTTTAAGGAAATGCTTCTTTTGGTCTGCACGGATGAGGTCCAGGACTAGGGCTGCATCAGAAGATGGCTTCTTGCTGGCTGAGTCTTGAGGAAGTGCAGGGTATCACAGTGAGAGGCCAGGAATGCATGTAGTACTTGTTCACATCTCTGGTCTCTGCCTCTCTTCTTATAAAGCCATCACTGGGGCTTAACCCTGATGACCTTACCTAATCCCAATCACCTCCCAAAGTCCACACCTCTGAGCACTTTAGTCCAAATATGTCTCCATCCTCCTAATATCACCATAGGGGATATAATGTGATTTTGAAGAATTTAAACGGTGGTAATGAATTTATCTTAATGTGTAGGCTTACACAAACATGCATGTTGCTGTTGCCTATTCAACGTTCTAAAGTGGGCAATGAAGTACTCTATCATGAGATTTTTATGTTTCTCAAATAAATTCCTTTTCAGTGATGGTGAGCTCATCCATCCCAGTCTTCATAGCTCCCATCTGGCAGATAACAGTGAACATTGATGGGGTCTCTTGGGCTATAATCTCAAGAGATTTTGGAGTACAGATTTTGATCTTCCATGATTTTACCAATTGTGATTAGGGCATTTGAGACTTCATCAGGGTTATGGCCCAAATCCATATTTTAATAAAACTAGAGTTGCCTCCAGACTAGTTCATGGCTACCACGTTTCCCCCTACACAGTCAGATATTTTCTTTAATAAGTTATCTCCTTGTTCCATTCCATGAAACAGTTCAGTGTGTTCCTATCACCTGCACAAGGGGATGCTCTCTCCTTGACACTGTGTAGTCCGACTGTTGCAGATCCTACACCTCTCCCCACCTGCACCTCTCCCCACCTGCACCTCTCCCCACCTGCACCTCTCCCCACTGCATCTCTCCCCACCTGCATCTCTCCCCACCTGCATCTCAGGCATTCTCCCCTTTCAGAATCATACTGCAGCTGAACTGACTTTTCCCACCAGGGCCATGCCTAACTCATATAGCAGGAACTTCTACCAGGCCCTAATGCTTCTAATCTAAAGTGAGTTTTCCCTTGATCTTTTTTTCTCTCTCTTGTCCATTTTCTTTACCACACTTACTACAATTTTCAATGAGACCTTCTTTCTGAATTTGCATATGGACTTTGCTGTGCTTTTGATCTGTTATGTCCCCCAAAGGACCATCTGTTAAAGCTTGCTCCTCCACTTGACACCTCCAGGAGGTGGTAGGGCCATTAAGAGGGGGTCTTTGGGAAAGTCACCAGGTCATTGGAGGTTTGCCCTTTAAGGGGTTGTCAGAGTCCATTTTCTACTGTTTTCTCTCCCTTTTATTTTCTGGCCACGAGGTAAGCAATTTGTTCTTCCACATGGTCCTATCATGATATGCCACCACAGGCCCAAAACTGCAGGGTCAGTCATGGACTGAACTCCCCAAACCTGTAAGCAAAATAAATCTTCTGTCTTTATAAATTAATTATATCAGGTATTTGTTATAGTAATGGAAAGCTGACTAATACAAATGTTCTTCTCTGTTATTTCTTAGATTCCAAGTAGTCAGGGACTACTGTCCTTTGTTTACTGCCCCAGTTTTTCCAAGAGGGCAGACAGTGTCTGACACATGTAGGTGATAATTACTGAGTGCGTAATTGATGGGTTGACTGAATGAATAACCCATAAGTTATTGTGAGAAGACAGGTTAGGAAAGACTTAACATTGCCTTGAAGGAAGGTATTTCTCTCCATCTAAGAGGCTTAAATTAGGGATAATATTAGATGAACAAGGATTAGAGATTATTAATACTCCTGTGTGTGTGATAAATATTATTCAGAGAAAAATGAAAATGAGTGTGTGTTAGATGACAGAGACAAAAGAATATATACCTACTGATATCTCTGGACAGGTTTGTTGGAACTGAATTTGAAGGTGCTAAAGGATTTGAATTTTAGCTTTCAGGGAAAAGAAGAATCACTGAGTGTTTTTCAGCAGCAGAGCACTGTGATCATGTTTATGTTTTATTAGAATGACTTCAGTCATTGTGTGTGTGTGCGTGTGTGTGTGCACATGTGTGTGTTGTGAGAGGGGATTGGTTTGAAGAAAGCAAATGAAATGAAGTAAAGGAACACCTAGAGCAGGATACTGAAATAGTTTTTAAGGAGCCCATGAGAGTCTGCCAAAGTAACATGAAGCAACATTGATGTCACAATAATGTAGAAAGAATGAAAGAATCAAGCATTAATAAGGATTCCTAATGGAATAAACCTGAAGCACTTGAGTGTTTATATGTTCAGGTGCACTAAAGCATACATACATATATCTATAATACACACACACACACACACACACATCTGCATACATGCATACAAACATATGCAAATTAAGCAATATAGCATTCACCTGCTTAAAAATGTGTTCCCAGTTGATATTTCGTCAACTTAATTTCATCATCTGGTTTCCTTCCTTCTATTGCTAGATATAACCTGGAAAGAATGGATAGCCCAGGTTCTGGTGCCTGCTACCCTACAGAAACCACTGATAAGGGAACACAGTTTTTCCAAAGAAATCCTGTCATGTACTAGTAAAATCCTTGCCTCTTGGTAGAATAAATGAACTAGGGGAGTCAACCAATGAACAAATAAAGAATTGTCATGCCAGATGCACTTTCCTTGCTGCTTTAAAAAGCACCCCTGGTACACCTGGACAACAGTGAGGAGAAACACCAAGCATGGAGTCTAGTTAGGTGCTCTAACTGCACAGTAAAACCACCCAATGTGCGGCTTCCTGCTGAATACCACTAATCAAAAGGACAGAAATATTTGTTTCCCCAAATAAAGTAAAAGGAGACAAAATATGACAAATTGGATGCTACTCAGCAGAAAAATGTAATTTGATCCTTTTAACATATAAATTAAATTTTGACATGTGCACAGATTCATTAAGACTTCACCAATAACAATGAGTAGATCCCGAGCAATGCTAAAAAGTTATAGAATTCATCACAGTAATTTTATTCTATCTCTACATATTGTGTCTTTGTGTGTAATAAATAGTGATGGGATTAGAAAGGTGTGACTATTCCATTCCATGCCTCAAATCCTAAAAGTATTGCTACCCAGACCATTTTACAGCCCTGAATAATAATGATTAAATTTAATTAACAAGGCACCTAATTTAACAGGCAGTAACTGAAAGAATAAGAGTCTTTAAGTGTTTCCAGATACTGGAGCTTAAATTAGCTTTAATCTTTGACAAGCAATGATTTATATGTTTTCTTAAAAATGTTTGCAGCCCTAGTAAGGTTTGTGTTGGTTTGCTATATTCCAAGAAAATAGGCATTACATCAATTTGACTCAACCTCCAGAATGCACATAAATTGGAGAATGCAGAAACTTGGGGTAAAGATAGATTGCAGTTACACCAGCTCAAAACTATCCTGAGTATTCAAATTTATTACACGGAAGGGGTTCCTATATCTTCTTGAGGCATTATCTAGGACAACCAAACCTCTTAATAAATTTTGAAGTATTTCAAATTCAGAAAGCAGACCAAACAATATTAAACTTTACATTCTAATGCTTGAAGATATTCACCCTAGAATAAAGTATATATCTTTAAAATATGCTTTATCTACCAGATTTCCCAGATACAAAATAGTTTTGAAAATTTTGCCAGTTTTTAAGCATATATAATACACTAAAAATAGAAGGTAGTCTTGAAAGTTGGCATGCCCATGAGCAACAGAATTCTGCTATGATTTTTCAATAAGTTAAGCAACTAAAAAAGAAAATGGCATGTTTGCACCATTAATTTTGAAAACATAATATCTCAAAATATCTCTTCAGTGTTGACCGAGCTGATGGCAGATTTCCACAATAATGCAGGTGTTCTTTGGTCCATAATGTCATTGACCAGGGGAAATAATGTTCATCGTTGGGATTGAGGTGACCTCACATTCCCAGATGTGTACAGTGAAAATATCAGACTTTTTTTTTATTGACAGCTAAAACTTTTAATGGTATGCATTTTATTTGGAGTGGAGGTTAATTAAAATGGCAATTGCTGAGAAAAATAGAAGCATGTCTTTAAGAGAGTTTGAGAGATTTCTATTTGAAATATTTCTCATGAGATTAGAGATATTGATGGATGAAACTGAAATATAAGGAATGTAAATCCAGTCTGTGCTTTACTTGCGACCTGTCAATACTGTTTACCAGACTTCTTTGAAATGCTTTTCTGCACACATCACTTTCCATCCAACCCAGTGTTCTATTTCCGGCATTATTGTCACAGGGAGGAGAGCTTATCCTCCTCCACCTTCTAATCCTCAAAGATCTGAGATCCACCTAATAAGTTCATATATGCAGAACTTGTTTTTCAATTGTTCAGTGCTATGTAACTATAAGAATAATCCCACTCTTCCTTGTTGGCTTGCTTTCTAATAGCTTTGTAAATCTTGGTGGTTTTACTTCTCAAGAGTTAGTTTACTCTGACATGTGTGTATGTATGTGCTGGAGCACATGTGTGTATTTGTTGATTAAATTTTCTGGTTAAGATATTATACCCCTACATACTTACGTGTGAGACAATGCAAGAAAATTTAGAGATGAAACAATTGGGTTGTAATTAGTGTGTTAGTTCCCTGTTAGGGATTAACTTGGTGGTAACTGTCAGCAGGTGGGATGTAGCTGGATGAGGTAGGTCCCTAGGGGTGAGCTTTTGGGGTATACATTTTGTCCTTGTTGAGCTCCGCTCTCCCTCTCTGCTTCCTGGTGCCATGTTCTCAGCTGTTTTCCTCCACTACACTCTTCTGCCATGATGTTCTGCCTTACCTTGGGCCCAGAACAATGGAGTCAGTCATCTGTGAAGTGGGACCTCAGAAACTGTGAGCTCCCAAATAAACTTTTCCTCCTCCGATTGTTCTTGTTGGCTCTTTTGGTCACAGCAGTGAAAAAGGTGATTGAAACACTAGAAGGTTACTTCTTCTCCTTCCATGTGTGTTTCTGGGGCCTCCACCAAAGTGACACTCAGGATGTCCTGTTCTACACTCATTCACTTCCACTCATGAGGAGAAATGAGCAATCCTATATGCTCCATCTGCTGAATCTCTTCTCCTAACAGGCTGTGAGAATCAGGTGCCCACTCAGGTGATCCAGAGAGTTATAGAGCTCAGTTGTCACCCACCTTAGCCACACCACACAGCCTGAGTTTATCAGTCATAGTGCTGATCTGTGGATCTCCCTTCTCAATTTACTCCAGATGAGGACAAAAGAGAAATAATTTCCTAGAGCCCTTAAAACCCCAACAGTAGGCCTAGTGTTACAAGCTGTAAATGTCTATAATAAACAGAATTCTAGGTGCTTCTCTAATATCTGATTTATCTACTTTTCCACAAGGAAATGTAGACGTAGTACAGTGAAATTTCCCTGACAGTGTGTGTGTGTGTGTGTGTGTAGTGCATACATATGAAATTTAATCCAGTTGTTTTTCTTTGTCTTCTAGTTTTAAATCCAGAGTAAAAGGAGAAATTATAATGTCCCATCAACTATGGGTGAAGATAATGACCCCTGATCTTACAGTTCTTATTAGTGCAAACTGCTTCCTGTGAGGTTGTCTCCCATCCCCAGTCACCCTTGAGCCCTATTTTAGTATTTTCTGTAGACAGCAAAATAGCTTCTTTATGAATATGTACAAAGAAGAAGCAAACTGTTCATTTTCTATGAATGCTTTTGGTTTGATATTGTGGATTAATCCACTGACATGGATGAACGGTAGGCAGGTAAGGTGTGGCTGAAGGAAGAAAGCCACTAGGGCCGTGCCTTTGGGGTTTGTGTGTTCTGCCTCACCTCAGGCCCAGAATTATAGAATCAACTGACCACAGAGTAAACCTCTAAAACCATGAGCTGAAATAAAGTCTCCCTCCTCTTAGTTGTTCTTTTCATCATGGCAACAACAACAAAACCCTGACTACAACATGCATTTAGCATTAGTGAACAATCAATTTGTGATTGATTGATTTTCTTTTAATCTCCCTTAAGTTCCCTGTGTTGCAGCTATATTTGAAAATAATTTATGGTGGCATAACATTTTGTACTCTGCAAAAGGGTCTTCAACCGCATTTTTCATCTGCCATTCAGAGTGGGGTATTTTCCTTTTATATGGGTGTACACCAGTCCAGCAAGAGGCTAAGGGAATCACTTAAAGATTCATGGCTGAGGCCAAGGGAAAAACTTGAAGCTCTCTCTGATCCTATTTAATGAAATGAGAATTGCCCTAGTGCATCTAGGATGATTGACTAAATTAGGGAAGCCTTCAGCAAGGGAAAAAGTGAGGACTTTGTTAAATGCTTGAAGTGTTTTTTGGATTTTGAGCAAAGTTAATCAGTTAGTTGTGGAGAAGTGAAGAGTCAAACAGCCAGGCACTTCTGGTGTCCATTGACAAGAATGGGGGTGACAGTCCCTTCTGAGAGCTGCTCTCTCCATCCTAACCCTGTGCCCCTGACTGCTGCCTAGTGTCCCTCCTGGGCATTCTTGAGGAAAGTGGTTTGTGCACTAACAGGGGTGGATTGGAGGCTCAAGGAGAATTCTAAGGGGCTGAGGGGCCCCTCTCTTCTCTGTATTGACTGACTACTATCAGGTGGGTGAGCTGTGTGTTCAGCCTCTTGTTTAAGAAGCCTCTTTCCCACCTCTGTAACAAGCATCATGGAAAACATTCATGTATTTAACTTAAAAGCCTGTGTGTGTGTGTTTAGGTATTTTCCCCTTAGTGTGTCTCTCTCTCTCTCTCTCTCTCTCTCTCTCTCTCTCTCTCTCTCTCTCGCCTGTTACCTGAGCAACAGCCATTATTCCTTTCTTTTGTAAAAGAAAAAAAAAAAATACAAAACACTACTCAGATGACAGAGACACTCCTGAAGATGAAGCACAGTGCTGTAGGTATGCAGAGTGATCACTAAACCACACTCTGGAATTTTAACGTTTGTAGGAATCACTCAGGGACCTTGTTAACATGCAGCTAAGAAACCAGTAGGTCTGAGATGGGCCTCGAAGGCTGTATTTCTAACAAGCTCCCATGTGATGCTAGTTCTTCTGATCTTCAGCCTACGTTTTGAGTAACAGAGGTCTAAACTTGAAACTTGTTTAAACTGTAGAATAGAAGAATGGAAAGAGAACAAAACTGAAATCTTTGAATGTCTGTGGTTTCTATGCAAGTGAATTTTGCTTTCCCACTTCAGGTAAAGTTTCTTGTTTCTTTCTGGAAGTCTTGAAGAGAAAATATATCCCTGAGATCAAATTTACTGCTCTTTTCTTCCTCTGCCTAAATGCAATATAACATTTTTAGAAATCTTCTATATTTAAGTAATGTTTAAGTTTAAATTGGCTTAAGTGAGCATATTTACTTAGTAACTTGTGTATAAATGTTTACAGGGTACTAAACATTTATTATTTGGGCTTGCAACTAAAATTTTGTGGTTTTCTGATTAAACCCAAAACACTGAGGGAGAAATTTTTTGTAACATCAATAAACCACTTAACTAGAGTGGTTCCCAGAGGGATGTGGGGTTATGCACTTAGAGTTGGTGGGAAGAATGTGCTACAGTTTAGTTAGCCATGGACATCAGTCTCAGTCCCTGTAAGATGGAGCAAATTCCCCATATATTTGGTGTTTTTAAGTTCTCTTAAAACCATTCTTCTCTGAGGACACTTGTAGAAAACATTTCTTTCCATTTCTCTAATTGCATTGAGTAACATCTTTATCACTCAGAATACTCCCCTCAACAATTTAACAATTGTATTTTAACTATGTGCTTGCTAAGAATGATGGAAAGAAGGAAAGGTCTCCCACCTAAGGTCCTGCAGTCATGGTTAAGGTACCCAAGCTGCTGGATGTGATGAAGTAAGACAGTGTTTATAGTAGATCATGCAGAAAATGCAGCAGAAGCCTGAGAGAGTGAAATAAACGAGCGACAACCTTAAAAAATTCAGTATTAAAACTGGAACTTAAAGACAGAGCTTGAAAGGATGAGATTTCCAATCAGATGTGCTGAGGATGGGGAGGAGAGAAGTAGAAAGTAGAACATCCCAAAGAAAAGCAGCATATTCAAACGGTGGGCTTATTAGGGAATGTGCATGGCTTAGCAGGGGTCTCTGTCCTTCTGAAATGGCGTGTGACTGAGAGGGGAGAGACAGATGGCAGCACTCGCAGGTTGACCACAGGGTGACGGATTTTCATTTATTAAAAAAAATTAGCCCACCCCACTCTGCAAAGACCTCCCATGCTGTGGGCTCCCCATCTATGAACGCAGCCGCCCACCATCAGTGAGTTGCCCACAGCCAGTGCCTCACCAGTCACCTCCATCTTGGGACTCCATGGCTACCACCACAGCCATCTCCAGCAGCAGCCTCCAGCTTGGGATGCTGCCCACGGTTTGTCCACAGACAGCCGGCTGCTCACTGCTGCCTAGAAGCCCACTGTCAGGGTACCCACCACCATCTTAGGACACCCACCAGGGCCTGGGAATCCAGGGCCAAGAGACCTGAAGGTTTGTCACTGCCACTACTGCCATCTTGGGGCATGGGTTGTCTCTGTCTGGGAACTCAGATCAGGACCTGGAGATCTATTTTCAGGGTACCTGGAGGTCTGGTTGCACCTGAGGTCTTCCTGCTGGGTATGCTAGTGGCCACCATCTGGCTGCCTCTTTATAGGGTTGCTCCTTTTTGTGAGTGCATCCCTGGTGGTCTGTCTGCCAGTTGAAAGGACATTGAGAACTTGGGACTGCACCAAGGCAGAGCCTGGGGAAACTGAAGCCCAGGTGCACCAGATTGCAGCTGGATCTGCATGGACCAGTCTGGGCCTGGCAAGCCGATGGAAAGCTGGAGACTGGGGGCAGCACAGTGGACTCTCTCTCCAGCTCAGTGAGTCCTGAAGTGCATGGAGATGGAAGGGCCAGCTACAATGGGTGAGAAGACTGGAAGAGGGTGTGAGGGCATCTTACTGTCAGCTTGCCGACCTGGTATCCACTGAACTGGAGCTACCCTCAAACTTCAGACAACCACACCTATTGGCAGAGACGGGAAGCTGAGAAAAATATTGAAAGCCAATGGAAATAATTGTTCAATTTTCCTTATATCAGATGAAGTGGACTTCAAGCCAAAGTTAGAAGGGATAAAGGAGGGCATTTCATACTGCTTAAGGGAATCATACACAACATAGCAATAATAAATATTTATACCCTCTCCAAATGGAGCATCTATGTACATCGAACAAATCCTGCTCAATTTCAAGAATCAGACCACAACACAATAATACTGGGTTACTTTAACACACCTCTGTCAGGATTGGATAGATCTTCTAAACAAAAAGTTTCTAAAAAGAAACTATAGAACTAAATAATGCAATCAATAATTTAGACTTAATGAACATATATACAGTATTTGATCCATCAATGAGGGAATACACTTTCTTCAGCACATGGATCTTTCTCTAAAATAGACCATATGTTATGCCACAAAGCAACTCTTAGCAAATACAAAATAAATAGAAATACTACCCTGCATTCTATCAGATCATAAAGGAATAAAACTAATAATCAATGATAAAATAAAACAGAAGTTACTCCAGCACCTGGAGATTAAATAACATGCTATTGAATGACAAATGGATAGCAGAAGAATTCAGAGAGGAAATAAAAAAAAAATACTTAGAGGTAAATGCGAACACTGATACAACATACCAAAATCTCTGGGACACTATGAAGACAGTACTAAGAGGAAAGTTCATTGCATTGGGCTCCTTCATTAAAAGAATAAAAAGTAAACAAATAAATGACCTAACATCACATCTCAAAGCCCTAGAAAAAGAACAAATCACACTCAATACAGTAGAAGAAAGGAAATAGTTAAAATTAGAGCTGCAATCAATAAAATTGAAACAAAAGAAACAATTCAAAAAAATTGAAAAACAAGAGAAGTTGGTTCTATGACAAAATAAATAAAATTGATAAACCCTTAGCTATGCTAACAAAGAGAAAACTCAAATTACTAAAATTCATGGTGAAAAAGGAAATATCTCGATGGACACTACTGAAATACAGAAGACGATTAGAAACTATCTTGAAAAATTTATACTTCTATAAAATAGAAAATCTTGGAGACATCAACAAATTTCTAGGACATATGATCTACCCAAACTGATTCAGGAGCACATACACAATTTATACAAATCAATTTCAAGCAATGAAATAGAAGACACCTATGACAAATGGATAACATGCTGAGAAGACATCAAAGCCTACAAACCAAGAAAAGTCCACAATCAGACAGATTCTCAGTCAAGTTCAACAAGACCTTCAAAGAAGAATTAACACCAATACTCTTCAAACTATTCCATGAAATAGAAAAGGAGGGAACCCTTCCAAACTCATTCTATGTGTCTAGTATAATCCTGATACCCAAACCAGACAAAGACACACCAAGGAAAGAAAACTTCATGCCAATATGCCTGATGAACATAGATGCAAAAATTCTCTATAAAATTCAGGAAAAATCACATACAAAAATATATTAAAAAGATAGAGCACCATCATCAATGGAGTTCTTCCCAGGGATGCAAGGCTATTTCAATATAATCAATACATGTAATTCATCACATTGATAGACTTAAAGACAAGAATCATATGATCATCTCAATAGATGCAGAAAAAGCATTTGGCAAAATATAGTACCTCTTCATGTTCAAAACACTAGAGAAACTACAGATAGTAGGAACATAACTTTTTAAAAGCTATCTATGTTAAGCCCAAAACCAATATCATTCTAAGTGAAGAAAAATTGAAAGCATTCCCTCTAAAACCTGAAACAAGACACAGATGCCCTCTTCCACCACTTGCATTCAACATAGTCTTGAAATTCTAGCCAGAGCAAATAGACAGACTAAAGAAATTAAAAGGGATAAGAATAGGAAAAGAACTCAAACTGTCAGTATTTGCTGATGTCATGATTCTATATTTAAAAGATCAAAAAAATTCCACCAGAAAACTTCTAGAACTAATAAATGAATTCAGCAAAATGGCAGGATTAAAATCAATACCCATAAATCAAATGCATTTCTATACATCAGTGATGAATCTTCTGCAAGAGAAATTAGGAAAACTACCCCATTCACAATAGCCTCAAAAAAATTGGGAATCAATCTAACAAAAAAGGTGAAAGACCTCTACAATGAAAACTACAGAACACTAAAGAAAGAAATTGAAGAAAACCTTAGAAGATGGAAAGATCGCCAATGCTCTTGAATAGGCAGAGTTAATATTGTTAAAATGGCCATAATACCAAAAGTGTTACATAGGTTTAATGCAATTTCTATTAAAATTCCAATGACTTTTTCCATAGAAATAGAAAAATCAATCATGAAATTTATTTGGAAAAATTAGAGATCCAGAATAGCCAAAGCAATCCTTAGCAAGAAGAGTGAAGCAAGAGGCATCATAAAACCAGACCTTGAACTATACCACAGAGCCATAGTAACAAAAAGCATGGTATTGACACCAAAATAAACATGTAGACCAATGATACAGAATAGAAGACACAGAGACAAAACCTCATAGAACTTTGGATTGGGCAGAGGGGACTGAAGGGAGGGGAGAGTGGGGGTTGAGAAAGATGGTGGAATGAGATGCACATTTTCACCCTGTACACACGTATGACTACACCACTGGTTTGACTCTGCACCATGTACAGCCAGAGAAATGAGAAAGTGTGCTCCATTTGTGTATAATGTATCAAAACGCATTCTACTGCCACCTATAACTAATTAGAGCAAATTAAAAATTTTTGAAAAAGAAGAAAAAGACCCCAAAAATTAGCTGTTCAAGTTGAAGGAAGCTACTTAAAATGTGAACATCTGTGATATCACTTATTCAAATGAATCCCATGTGATTTCTCTGCTTAACAAAATCTGTGAATAAACATATGTTTTGAACTCAAGTTTTTTTCCCCCATTGGATTAATATTTCAAAATCATAATGGTTCCAGTTTCCACCTGACTTTCCATTGCCTTTTGTATATGTGATTCCTCAGGTAAACCAAGAGCCTGCCATTTTGTAGCAGTTCAAGTCTATATCTTCCTGTTCACCTGGCTGCCATTCTGTGAGAAAGAAAGACCTTTTCTACCAGTCTTCTCATCAATGCCTTCTGCCCCCATTCCAGATATCAGCTATAGCACACTGGTTCTTCCCCCCTTATTCAAGAGCACTGATAATTTATCCAATCAGATAATTGAAAGCACATGGTGAGGTTGAAGTTCTGAAGAGTGTGTGTGAGGAAAAGAGAGAGAGAGGGAGAGAGAGATCATGATTTGAACATCAGATCCATACATTTGGCTTTTTATTAAATGCCAAGGGAAAGCTGGAAGCTGACAGATATTTAATAGTCACTGGCCTCAGTGTAGCACTTGAAAATGAAGGCAGTATCTCATTTAGCAATGGTGTTCCACTAGCTTAGAAAGTGCATGAACTGGAGCTGGTATGGTGACATCACCTATCATCCCAGTGACTAGGAAGATTGATTGGAGGAGGATAGCTAGACTGAGGCCAGGCTCAGGAATTTAGTGAGACCCTCAGTAAGACCCTGTCTAAAAATGTAAAAATAAAATACAAAGAACTACAGATGTAGCTTGGTGGTAAAATGCCACTGGGTTCAACCCTCAGTACAAAAAAAAAAAAAAAATGCATGCTTTGTGAAGATTCTCTAAGTTCACATCAAGTGTCATGTGAAGAAAGAGCAAGTATGGCTAGTTTCTGTTGCAAGAATATCAGAATATCTTTCATTTTCTGAAATAACAGATTTGGGAACCAAGGTATTTACATAACAGGGGATGACTGGGAAAGTATTTTCCATAGCTGTAATTAAAATAATAACTCTTGCCTTTGGCAATAGGTAATTTAGCTCAGTTGCAATGAGATATATATCATGGTTTAGCAAAAGAAGCTTTTTCAATTTGGTGCTCAGTAGGAATCTCAAAATTTAACTTAAAATATTGGCAAAATGAGACGATGTTTGGTTATTCCTTTAAATCAACTCAAACACTTAGATAGTTGTGATGAAAACTTCTATTTTTTTTCTTTTTCAGTTAGCAGAGTGCCTATTAAAGTGGTTAGATATCTTTACGTTTCATAACTACCATAAGCTGTCTGACATGTCCTCCTTAGCAGCATATGGCCCTTGAATAAGCACTGTTTTTTGCAGAGTAGTTCTTCAGAACTTTTTATCATGTTTAGCAGAACTGAAGCTAGGGTATCACACACTCAAAACTTTGTTTGCATGTTAATTGTTTATATCACATAGACAAAACAATAGGGACACTGGGGTCTTTGGAGGTGTTTGAGATGCCTACCTAGGCTGTGGTGAAGGCCTCATTTCTGGTTATCAGCAGAAACCAAAACTACACACATCAACTATGGGCAGTTCTTTGTCCCTCAACTTATATTTCAATAAGACTGTGTTTTGAAAACAGAAAACAACAGATCCCTAAAAAACTTTCCTGATTAACTTTCCAGTAATGTCCTCTACCCTGCTTGAACTTCATCGACCATAGGACTAAGAGTTTAGAGAATGGATGATGGAGGGGGGCAGATTTGATAAACTGAGCACCTAGTTAAGAAATGAAGAGGGAATAGCTGACTTCTCCTAAGCTCTTTGTGATGTAGGAATCCACAGAAAAAAATAAAAGAGCATCCTGCCTTAGAATGATAAACATACTTTTTAACTAACAGAGCATGAGAAAGGGCTGGCATTGTGCATACAACACCCTCCTGATTGATACACAATGACCATAGAAGGGGTCACAGGGACAGCAGGAAACTTCTGATCCCTGTTCTCATCTGGACAGCGCTCCTGTTTGCTCCTTGCATCTGAAGTTCTGATTCAGTTCTCATGGTTCCAGGATAGCACAGGCTGTAGAGAAGAGGAAACTTGGACCATTTTTGTTCCCATTTCTCACCACCATTCAAAAAAGGCCATTAAAGTGGTGGCAAAGACCAGCCATCCTCCATGTCCTGTAAAGCCAAAATGAAGTGGAGGAGAATGTGTATGAGATCCTTCTGAGGTCACCTCTTCTCTCTCTTCCCCCCAAAAGCACTCAACTCCATTTTCATTCCAGTAATGTCCTCACCCTGCTTGAACTGCCCCAGTGACTGGGTTCCAGCTCTAAAACCTAGGCCACCAGCACCGAAGTATGTCTTTGCCCTTTCTCAAACACAAAGGATATGGAAGACATGGAAGGATTGTAAGAAAGATGGTCCATTCTCCAGGGTCATCGGATGTCAACGGATCCCTTGAGATTACATGGCTTTGTCATATTGTACTATTGTCTTTAAGAATAATTCCAGTAGTTGCTCTTTTATCAGGCAATTAGTCTCAGTAGTGTTCTATTTCCACTAGCTTTCAGTACGTGGACTCTTTTCTACTTTATTATTAAGTGACAAGTACTACACTATTTCAAAAGTATTCTAATGTAGATTTTACTGTTATTGTTGTTGTTGTTATTATTATTTGGTACCAGGCATTGAACCCAGGGGTGCTTCACCACTGAGCTTCTTCCCCACCATTTTTGTTGTTGTAGTTTTTGAGACATGGTCTTCCTAAGTTGTTTAGGGCCTCCTAAATTGCTAAGGCTGGACTTTTCAAGTCAGGAATCTCTTTTTTTCGTGTGCGGTGCTGGGGATTGAACCCAGGGCCTTGTGCTTGCAAGGCAAGCACTCTACCCACTGAACGACATCCCTAGCCCCCCAGGATCCTCTTGCCTCAGCCTCCTGACCAGCTGAAATTATACACGTGCTCTATGGTGCCCAGTTTGTAGACACTATTGTGAGTTCAGTTTTACAGATGAGGCTACATGGAAGAAGGGAACTTTGGAAAATGTTGTCTTCTAATGTTCTTTCCAAAATCTCTTATAATTCTCCATCTTCATATCAGAGTAGAGGTTTTCCACCCTAGGGAAGGAAGGAGTAGGTCAAATTTCCAAGGTCAAATTAACAGGTGCACAGGGAAGAGTCTCAAAGCTGATATTCTAGATTGCTTTAAGTGGACAATAGTGAGACAAGCCCAGTGCAGTTGAGAGAGACAATCAGTTCAAAAATGTCCTATGTCAAATACATCCAGAGGCAGGTTGGTGGACTTTGCTGTTTCTCCTTGTGAAATGAGACATTTTTAGTTTTTCCTTCCAATCTATAAACCAACTTCCCTCTCTCTCTCTCTCTCTCTCTCTGCATCTCTCTCTGCCTGCCCCCTCTTTTCTAACCAGCTATGACCTCCATTATGTTATTGGTTAGAAATGGTGACAGAGGACATTATGTCCTTGCTCTCATTTGAAGGGGGTAAATATCCAGTCTTTCTAAATAGAGCATGAGGCTGAGTTTTCTTTAAAATGTTGAAGAAATCCCTGTCTCCAATTTTCTGAAAGTTTTTTCTTTTTTGATCAATAATGGGAGTTGGATTTTATCAAATGATTTGTTTTAATTGATTAGAAAAGATTATCTGACTTTCCCTTTTAGCATCCTGACATGGTAGAATACATTGATTGTTTTTATAGCATTATACCAGCTTAAGTATTTGGAATAAATCACTCTGGGTCAGGGTGCGTAATCTTCTGTACACATTGTTGAATTTAGTTTGCTAACATTTTGTTAAAGACTTCTGTGTCTATAATCATGAGAGGTATTGGTAAGTAGTTTTCTTTTCTCCCAATTTTGTTATTCATTTTTGTTAATAATGATAATACTGATTTCATAAAATGAGCTGGGAAATATTCTTTCAGCTTCTAGTCTCTGGAAGACATTTGGAGAATTTATGTTATTTCTTTTAAAAACTTTTGGAACTCATCAGTGAGATTGTCTAGTTTAATAGATTTTTTGGAAGGACATTAATCCTTGATTAACCTTAATAGATATTGAACTATTTATACTATCCAATTTTCTTTGTTATATTTTAGTAGTTTGTGTCTTTCAAGACGTTTGTCTAATTTATCTAAGTTAACAAATTTTTGAACATTGAGATCATAAGTATTCTTTCCTTAATCTTTCTATGTAACCAGTAACAAAGCTGTTTTTCATTTCTATTATTGATATTTTGATTCTTTTTCTAAATCAGCCCAGAAATATGTACATTTTTATAGAAGTAAGTTTCTAGAAGTTTATAAATTTATAAATTCTGTTAATTTATAAACAATATAATCGGCTTTTGATTTTATTGTTATTCTTTATTGCTTTACTGATTAAAATTTCATCAAGTTCTGCTCTAATATTTAGTTTTTCTTTTTTTCGGGAACATAAATCAATCATTCATAGATTTCTAAGATGAATATTTGTTATTCAAATATTAATAACAAATGAATATTTGTTATTAATTTTGGATTTGTTTTCTTTTCTGTGCATTAAATACTATGGATTTAATTCTAAACACTCCTGTTGCTTCCAAAATTTTGGTAAGTTGTATTTTTCTTTTTATGCAATTAAAAATAGTTTTTAATTTCTCTTGAGTTTTTTTTTTTTTACATTTGTGTCATTTCACACTAGTTTGGTAATTTCTAAATATCTGAGAATTTTCCAGGTACCTTTCTGTTATGCATTTCTAGTTCAATTTATTTGTGGCCTGAAAAGTACTTTGCTTGCTATCTAGTCTTCAAGAACTCATTATTGGGTGCTTTACTGCTCAGACATGGTTTGTCTGAGTAAATGTTCTATGCAAGCTCCAGGGGAATATGTATTTTGCTATTATTGAAAACAGAATTCTGGAAATGTCAATATGTACTAGTTTTTCTTTGTTTAAATATGGAATGGTTCACAAATTATTGTGTCATCTTGCACAGGAGCACTGCTAATTGTCTCTTTATAGTTCCAATTCTAGGCATGTGCTGCTAAAGTGAGTCCTAGAACCAGATTAATGGTCTCTCAGTGACTTTGTCCAGTGGTTCAGTGGGTCTGACAATTATCAGTAGCCCAATTTTTTCATATGTGATTGTGAATATTTCTATTTTTCCCTTCAATTCTGTATGTTATTCATCATACTTCTTAAATTCATTAGTTGCTCTAGATGTTTTCATATGTATTTGTAACTAGCACAATTCCACTCTCAAATCACATTATTCCATTTCATGTGTTGCAAAGTTAGCCAATAACTGCCACTTTTAGTTCCTCCTCGCCCCTGTGGAATCCTGGTCATATATCACTTATGGACACACAGGACACCACTCAAGGCATAGAGGAGGCTCTCTGTATCCATGGGTTCTGAACTGCAGATGGAACATATATTAAAGAAATGATTGCAACTCTACTGAACCTGTGCAATATTCTCATCATTGCTACTTGATCAATACTAGAACAACTATTTCCATAGCATTTACATTGCATTAGGTATTATAAAGAACCTAGAGATTATATAAAGTACTTGAGAGGATGTGTATACATTTTATGCAAATTCAAAATCATTTTAAAGAAGAGACATGAACAACTGCTGATCTTGGTAACTATGAGGAGTCCCAGATTCATTTCCCTGCAGACTCTGAGGGTTGAGGGTATACCCAGAGACTGACTAATACATAGTCATTTGTATTGATTTAAAGAGTACTCATCTAGATGGATTAAGAGTGTAAAAATAGGAGATTTGATGTACCACTTCTGTTTCTTCTCCAAATCTCCCTTTCTTGGTGTCCATCCAAGTGTCTGCCCTCCATCATTTCCTTCTAACTTCTTTAACACTTCTTGAAGGCAGTTCTGCTGGCGACAGATTCACTCCTTTTGCTTATCTGACAAAGTGTTTTTTCTTCTCTTTATGGGGATAATTTCACCAGACAGAGAATTTGAGGTTGGTATTTTTGTTTTTGATTGTTTTCTTTCAACACTTTAAATATTTTATTTCACCCTCTTCTGCGTGAGTGATTTCTAGTTAGAAGTGCACTGTGATTCTAACATATCTCCTCTGCAGGTAAGATTGCTTTTTCCTCCAGCTGATCTTGAACTTTTTCTCTTATCTGCAATTTAAATATGATCTCTCAATTTAAATATGGTCTCAAATTAAATATGATCTCTCTAGATGTAGTTTTTTTCTGTTTTATTTCCTTCTTTCTCCCTTTCTCCTCCTCCTCCTCCTCCATCTCCCCTCCTTCTTCCCCTCCTCCTCCTCCTCCCCTTCTCCTCCTCCTTTACTTCTTCTCTTTCTCCTTTTGTCATGCTTGTTATTCTTCTATGGTTTGATTGTATTTAATTATTTTGGATACTTCTCAGCCTTTGCTCCTGCAAATATTTTATTTATTGTCACTTATTTTATCTTTTGTGGATTTTTATTATCACACCAATTAATAGCTTGTATGACATCATCATTTTTATGTGGGTACAATTTTAACATAGGTAACAAATATGCTGTGTACTGAGAAGAAAGTATGCATATGTCCTAAGTCCTTAAATTACTGTTTGCTTTATGCTCTTGGGTACTTTTGTACCACTTTATTCTGAGTTTTTCCTTTCTCCATCTGGAATTTCAATTGCCTATGAATTTTGTATTGGAAATTGTCCCACAGATTTTGGATGTTTGTTCTTTGCTTACTTGTATGTCTGTTTTCCCATTTCACTGACCTATCGCAAGCTCTCTGATTTATTTCTCTGCACTGTCTAGTCTACTGATAAGCCCATTGGAAGTATTCTTCACTTCAGTTGATATATTTCAATTCTTCTCATTTCCCTTTGTAATTATTTCTTAGCATTTCCATCTCTCTGCTTAGATCACCCATCTGTTCTTGCATGAAGTCTACTTTTTTCATCAGATTTGTGGATATTTTAATCACAGTTATTTTAAAGTTCATCTGATAACTCCAACATGTACATCATATCTGATCCTGCTACTAGGTTTCTTGCCTTGATTTGCAGTTTCATTGCTAAGCTCTGGTGTTTCATTTTATCTTTGTTCAGGGGGCTATTTCTAGAGGATTCCTCTGTGTCCTGGAGTGTGAAAATCTCACCATACATTTTTTTGTATGCTTTCAGAATCTCTAGGGACTTAGGCAGTGCTACACTAGTTGCACATTCATTTCTCTGTGGCTAATGTCATGCCCCAGAGGTAGTTTAAATTTTCACCTCATATTCTTACACAGCACAAGAGTGAGCTTTATGTTACTTTGTTTAGAAGGCCAAATTTCTCTGCTGAAGTTGTAAGAACTAACTTTTCCAGGCATGCATATGCCTCTATGGGTGTGTCACCTTCCTTTCTTTAGTAGATAATTGAAAAAGTGAAGTGAAAAGCACATGTGATGAATTAATTTCAAATAGTTGCTGGAATTGGCATGAATTAACTGAAACTAAGAAAGAGCTAGAATAACTCAATCATTTAGGCAGAAAATACTTTTTGGATGGATTAACGAGGAACCGTTCTTTCCACTCTTCTCCTCTGGACCTGAATCACCTTGACATTATTTATTAAGCCCAGATTAAGTTTTCTTTTCATGCAGAAAACAGCATATAATCATAGTATGTAAGTATGGAAATATATAAGCTTATAAACTGTGTAAATCTTCTAAATCCTGTTGGTAAAGATGTATGAAAAGCATTTATATGTTAAAATAAAAGATTGGAAAATTTACATTTCCAGTGAGTATCAAAGAATGAATAAAAAATAAATCACTGTGAAACTTTGATAGGGAAAGTGTATTTGTTTTAATTGGAGCATAATGAATAATTATGAATATATAAATTATTGGTTGTTAATAAGTATAGCAATTACTACATGAAGTAATTTGAAAAGTACTTCCATTAAATTATAAACGCTGTGAATTTTCTGACCGTTTTGAGCATGATGAGTCATTGTTCAATGTCTTAAGAAGGTATTGATCTTGTACTTTAGAAATGCCCTCTAGGAAAAAACTTCTTCCGAATCTTGAAGCTGCTAGAAATTTTTAAATGCATGTCCCTTTAAGCAAAACTTGAAGTAACTACTCTCTCAAAATAACTTACTTTAGTATCCTTTCTTGCTGTTTTATATTTGTTCAAAGAGGGATTGAAGGAAACAGTGTATAATTTGAACTCTTCGTAGTATAGATTTAAAAGACAATTTATCCATACCCTCTTACGTGATAGGATGTAATGCAAATTCCAGTATCTGTCTGTCCTTTAACTTATAATGTAATTAGCTAGAGTTTAGATAAGATATTGAAACTTTCTGTAAATATAAGGTCCATTTAGTGAATGTATGTTTGAATAAATATTTTTCTAATTCTTTTTTTTTTTTTTTTATTCTTTTATTTACTTATTGATTCATTGAACACAAATGGAGTACAGCTATTGTTTCACTGTTTCTACACAAGGTAGAGTCACACCATCTGTGCATTCATGCATGTACATTGGGCAATGGTATCTGTCACACATTCTGTTATTAATTTTACCCCCCACCCACCCCCACCCCTCCCTTCCCTCTATGCTAGCTATCTTTCCTCCATTCTTGCCATCTTTCCCCCCCACATTATGCATCATCATTCATATATCAGAGAGACCATTCGGCTTTTGGATTTTTGGGATTGGCTGATCTCACTTAGCATAAGAGTTTCCAACATCATCCATTTACCTACAAATACCATAATTTTATTCTTCTTTATGGCTGAGTAATATTCCATTGTGTATATATACCACAGTTTCTTTATCCATTCATCTACTGAAGGGCATCTAGGTTGATTCCATAATCTAGCTATTGTGAATTGAGCAGCTATGAACATTGATGTGGCTGCATCACTGAGGCAATCTGATTTTAAGTCCTTTGGGTATAAGCCAAGGAGTGGGATAGCAGGGTCAAATGGTGGATCCATTCCAAGTTTTCTAAGGAATCTCCACACTGCTTTCCAGAGTGGCTGCACCAACTTGCACTCCCACCAGCAATGTATGAGTGTACCCTTTTCCCCACATCCTCGCCAACACCTGTTGTTGCCTGTGTTCTTGATGAAAGACATTCTAATTGGGGTAAGATGATTCTTGTTTTCAAATATTCCTTTCACATAATTTTCTGTGGAAATATTAATTTATTTCAGATTAATGCAATTCGATAATTTAATTAGCATGTATAATTAGGAATGGTTCACTTTTAATAGAAAAAGTTAATTTTTTACATTATATTTTTAAATAAAAAATTAGAGCTTTATGATGTTATTTCTTAGAAATTTCTTTGAATAGTGCACATTGTTCTATTATTTTACTGTTCATTTAGCTAAAATTTTGTGGAACAAATTTTTGTTTTTGCTGTATATTGATATTGTATGTCATTAAATAAAGCAATACTTTTTTTAGACAATTATTGCAGTTATGAGGTGCAAATTAAGAACAGACCGATCACCACTGAGAAGTCCAAATTTGAGTCTTTATTAAGTCGGCTGGCTGACTGTCTCACACTATGCCCCAAAAAGTGGCTATTGGGAGAACAGCCCCAATCACAAGGTTGCAGTGGTTCTTATACCAAAAATCACATCAATGATAAGTGTCTGTTGCTTTGATTCGAAATTTTGAACTAACATCATGAAATCATCAGCAGAGGGGTAGTGGGTCAAAATGACCCTTACCTAGGTACAAACTAAAGAATGGTCACTAACATTCACACAATCATTGTTGACATCACCATTCACGTGGCGCTTTATTTAGGAGAAATAGGAATCAAAAGAGAACAATTTTTCATCATATAAGAATTGTCATTTTGTATTGCTAAACATGTCATGCTAAGTAACTGATGATGGGTACAGAGGTGGGGTGTTCCCATGGGAGAAGCTAAGCAGTTGTTGATGGGTACAGAGGCAGGGCGTTCCCATGTGAGAAGCTCATTTCCTACCTAACTTGGAGTCTCAGAGCAAAATGGAGTCTGTTTAGTCATTGCCCATATAGCCTGGCCTGTAACATTTCCATGGAGCCAAATCTGTCAGCCTGTCACAATCTCCATACATATTCCTTTCAAAAGTTAAGAATTACCCCAGCATGGTGGTACACATTGTAATCCCAGCAACTCAGGAGGCTGAGGTAGGGAGATTTCAAGGTCAACGCCAGATTCAGCAATGTATTGAGGCCATTGGCAACTTGAGGAGACCCTTTCTCAAAATAAAAGATAAAATCTCAGGGACTGAGGAGGTTGAGGCTGGAAGATCACAAGTTCAAAACCAGCTGAAGCAACTTAGTGAGGCCCTGTCTCTAAATAAAACATAGGAAGGGTTGGGGATGTGGCTCAGTGGCTCAGGGGAGTTAAGCTCCCCTGGGTTCAATCCCTGGTACCAATCAATAAATCAATCAATCAAAATCAATCAATATAAAAGATAAAAGTGCTGAGATTATAGCTCTTTCTCAATGTCAGAGCACCTGTAGGTTTAATCTCCAGCACAGAAACAGAAAGAAAACAAAAAAGAAAATTAAGAATTAATTAAGACAAAGCAATCTTGTTTTTATGAAGTCATAAAATATTTTATGAGTAACAAAGAGTAATATCAGTTACTCAATTATAAGTAAAAATATTTATTTGAAAACAAACATAAAAATGATTGCACAATCATTTGGTAGAATTAACAGAGACACCCTAGGTTTCTATAATGTTTTTTAAGGCACCTACCATGCTATTGTAATTGACTTGACATTCAAAAAAGCATTATTCTTACGTTATGAAAAGGAATCCGATTGACTTTCTATATACTCATTTAATAGCATCTCTCAAAGCTTTCCTATTCTGTGGGTATGAATAGCCTGGTATTAACTAAAGTGTTAATCCATGATATTATAGAATGTGTTTTAAGCTAACATCCAGGACATTGGTGGACGTGTTTTAAGAATGCTTTGGCTAAAGCCGGGTGTGGTGTCCCCTGCCTGTAATCCGAGTGGTTCAGGAGGCTGAGGCAGGAGGATCTCGAGTTCAAAGTCAGCCTCAGCCAAGGGCAAGGCGCTAAGCACCTCAGGTGAGACCCTGTCTCTAAATAAAATGCAAAATAGGGCTAGGGATGTGGTTCAGTGGCCCAGTGCCCCTGAGTTCAATCCTCAGTTCCAAAAAAAACAAAAAAAAAAGAATGCTTTGGCTGCTTTTCACTTCAAGGACGAAGCATTTAAATAGGCTTATGCTCTATAATAAAAAAGAGACAGCTATATTTTTTATTAGTTTAAACTGATAGCTGTTATTCCTAACAGTCAAAGAATAATCACCTCTGTGGATAGTGGTCCTATCCCACCATCTCTTGTTATCCCTGATGATGGTGGACTTGAGCTAGGTATGCGGTTGAGTACTTGGAAAAGCTCAGGCCACATTAAGGAGCATTTCAGAATGCCACTAGGCTGTGTCACTTTGGAGAGTTTAAATGGAATGTGAAAACACTTGGGGCTTCAACGGCTTTGAGAGAATGTTAACTGTGCTATTAAAAAGAAAAAAATAGAGTATTCTCTTTGTCTTCACAGTTTGCTTATAGGACTTATGTGAATAATAAAAAGAGAAGACTCAGATATTAGTGTGGAAGGTGATAAACAGAACGAAGTCTCTTGGATAAACTACCTACTGTTTGTGTTTATTTGTGGTTTTAATTCTTGATATTAGCTTATTTTTAAGTTGAGATTATTTTTCAGGTAGTTCTGTTTATGATTTGTTTCAAAAGAAACATCAGTACTTGAATATAAACATCCAATATCATTGTCTTAAATGAGTCTTAACAGAAGTATATGACAACTGTTTATTTTTACATTACTATGATATATAAAGAAGCAATTTCAATTTTGCATCAATACTAGCTAGCAATTTCTTTGCAGACTGAATATGTCATATGAACCATAACTGAAACAAACTTCCACAAACACATGTTGCAATTTCAAGGTGCACATAGTAACAGGCTTTAACATGATGGATATTTCTCCAAAGACCTTTATGTTTCAAGTGTTGTTCAATTTTTTTCATTTATCATAAAGCAAAATAAACCACAGTGACATGCTTTATGTTTTCTAATATCTCAAGGTAAACTGGTTGACAAATGTATTATTTTCTCATAAAGAAGAGAAACCGTGCAGGTTTGCAGCTGCATTACCCACCCTGGACCAAAATGCTCCTTTTGTTTCTGCTTCTTCACTTCCATACAAAGAGCTAGTGACACTGAAGCCATAATGCCTCTTCACAATTTTTTTTTTTTTGTCTTTCTGCAAAGATTCACTGTCTTACATTAAACATGTCCATAAATCTCTTAGTAATTGTATATTATTTTTTCTTCCCCTGTATGGTTTACACATTGTCTTCAACTTAAGGCTTATTCAGCTTCCTACAGTGGTAAGGCAGGTTTATGGGATGCTATAAAGCTGAGAGAAGGAAGGCAATTATTGTTAAGCCTTTGTAAGCAGAAGAAACACATTTGCTGCAAACGTGGTATGGAGAGTCATTCCACCAGCTACCGGTTCCTCGGGTTTTCCTTTATATTTTTTCTAATAGAGCATGACTAGACCTTCTTAAAAATTGAAAAGTTTGCTTTAAAAACTAGGAGTTCGTAGTAAGTTTTAAAATAAAGCTAAAGGGTGCCGGGCATGGTGGTGCACGCCTGTAATCCAAGTGACTTGGGAAGCTGAGTCAGGAGGATCACGAGTTCAAAGCCAGCCTCAGCAACTTAGCGAGGCCCTAAGCAACTCAGTGAGACCCTGAGGGAATAAAAATTGTGTTTGATTTAATGCTGATGATCTGCAAAGATATTCTGAAGAATCTATGCAAATGATAGTTATAATCAAGTTTATACAAATCTCCCATCAAATAAAAATCTTCACACACTAACCAATTTTGTGATATTAACATTTTTCTTCATCATAATCATACATGCAGATGTACATATAAGTGGAGAATATAAACATATTCTTAGGGATAAGAGAAGGGCCCAATATTTTTTCTAGCCAAATTTTTGTTTTTCACCTTCTAAATTATATTATTGCTAGTTTATTGAACAATCAGATAAGTTGATGTTTATATAACATCTGGCAACATGCATTATGGTGCAAAATATCACTTGTCATTTGAAAAAGAAATAGTGGGGATATCTATGCCCTTCACAGCAGCATTTTGTTTAGAATAACATGATACTATAAAAAAATGAATGGCACATAAAATTAACAGAATGGACTCCTATTGGTTGAAACTTGCAAAAAAATCCAGCAAAGTTTTCATAGCATAAAAGAAATTCAGGTGATTTTTATTATATCTAGAAACATCTAGAACATCACTGAAGTGTTCTTTTCAATTCAATATTCATGCTTTCCCTTCTTGACCTTAAAAATGACATTTGCTCAAGGTTCAGGTCTAGATAAAATTCAAGTGAAGTATAGTTAGCCTTTAGCATTATTTTCAATACTAATAATTTTAAGCACCACATATTTGTTGCTTTAGTATTTCTTTAGGCAGTTATTTCTGGGACTCCTTATTGCTTTAGTTTCATAGTCATTTCCATCAAGTATCATTTTCTTTCCTCCTGAATGTCTTATTTGAACACAGTTTTGAATGCTGATCTGCTAGTGCTGGATTCATATAGCTGAAATAATATTTATTTTTGTATATATGTTTCATATTTTCCTAATATAGATCTTATGCATATATATACACATATATACACAAATACAGAAAAATATAGACAAATATTTAGATATATTTAATAGTTTAAAGGTTTCTTCCTCCCTCTCTGAGTGACATTATTCTTGATGATAAATCTACTCTAATACTTATCTTTGTCCCTCTCTTTTTCTCTCTAGTTGGATTTAAAATTATCTTTTCATCATATTTTTAAGCAATTATATTGCAATGTGTCTTGGTGCAGTTATTTTCTTCTTGCTTTGAATTCATTGACTCTATAGGGCATCAGACATGAAAAGCACAATTCTATTAGAGATAAGGTCACTTGAATTTTTGCAGTTTCTAATCTGCTGTTAACAATTGCAGTGTTATTTCTCATAAGGCACATTCTAATTTTTATTTTCTATGTTTTGTTTGTGTTTTATTGAAATATTCTAAATCTCTATCCTGATGTTTGATCATTCCTCTACTTTTCAAATACATGGAAAATTATTGTCACTCTGTGAGGAAAAACTTGGAGAGGAACAAGTTTGGAAGGAAATGCTGAGAGATGAATTTCCAACATGTCGGTTTTCATAGGTGGGTATGTTATCCTTCCTTCCTTGATTCTGACTGATGTAGGATTTATACCAGTAGAAATTAAAGAGATAGGTCATACGACTTGAGCTAGGGCAAGATAAGAACAAAGGCCTGAATGACCCTTCTAGAGGGAGTCGTTTGGGAAATTAAGTGATAAACAGTGATGAGATTGACAGTGAGATTTTGGAGTTGGAAATTGAGTAGCTAGAAGTTTAGGAAATCATCCTATCTAGGCTTTCATGAAGATCATGATGAAGAGGACTTTGGGAGACAGGAAGCTGGGTCAGCACCTTTTTTGATATGCAAGACCTCAGGATTGAGGATGGATTCCATCTGACTGGTCCTTCCTCTTGTTCACATTAAGTGCGATGCATCTAACTGTCCCATCATATGTAGACACTTAAATTCTTTTAAAATAAAAGAATGCTATTAGAGGAAAAATTGTGAAGGAGTTCATACCAGTGTCTGGATCACAGTTTCATGATAAGGACACATTTTCTGCTTCCTTTTCAGGAAATAACTGAGGGATTCATCCACTCTCTTATCCTCTCTCTCTCTGAGAGATTTTGTCATGGAATCATGCATATTGGAACTCAATTTTGTAATTAAATCACCTAATTATTTTATGTCTTAGAGAGATTCAGATCTGTGCAAATATTCCATTCACTGCTAACAAATAAAGAGGTATGTATTTTGGTATTTGCCAAGAAGTTATCTCTGAGTTATTATAGCTCCCAAAGACAAATTGGAGCTCAAGAAATCTGATTTTAGCTTTGCTTTTCTACCTAGGCTAGGGGCTTAGTCCACAACTGTAGAGTCCAGATTTTACTTGTGAGCATGTGTGTGTTTTGGCAAAATGCATGACTAAATCTTTGTATTCCATTTTTTTATTAAATCTCATTTTCTTTGTCCTCCATAGGAAAAACTAGCTTTGCATTCATAGTGTGTCTCTACAAAAAAAAGGTCAGTAGATAACATTGATAATCACACTCCAAGGAGGTAAAAGTAATAGTCAAATTAGAAAATAATGATTTCCTCATTAGCAAACATAGGGTAAACAGTCCCAGAAAAGTGAAAATTCCAGTTTTAAAAATTCCTCAACTTCTCTAGGGTCACAATGTGTTCTCTGTCATCCTGCTGCTGATAACAGAAAAAGGAGAATGGGTCAAGAAATCATGTACAAGCAAATTTCCAGGCTAACAGCTATTTTTTTTCTTCCATCACCTTCAGAGTCTATTCAAGATATAAATTTTCAAATCATATTGATTAGATGCTTCAATTATTTTTAAAAAATTTGTGAAGAATAATCCCAGCTCAACACCCTGAGAGCTCTGAGTGGCAGGGAGATTAGTGAGCTGTTTCTAATGCAGACATTTCTCTCCATCCCCGTCCCAGATGAGCACTCTTATGCAAGACGAGGAGAATATTGTAACCCATGCTTCAGTAGGGCTGGCTGTCTCGCCACAAATGGACTATGAAATGTGCACTTAGGAATCATCTCTTACTGAAATTCTACAGCTGATGATTTAAGGGGAAAAGTGTCTAAATGTAAAATGTCAGAGGTACCTCTGCATTCTTGGTGGTAGGTGGAAGCACCCATTTAGGGCACAGCTATTTAACGATTTGTTGATATGAGCCACTTTGTCATTTCTTGAACATAAGTAGATATATATATCCACAAACATCTATAAAATGTTTGATTCAAACTGAAAAGTAGTATTGATTTTCTCTTTACTAGAGAGAGATTCTCTGAGTGACATTAACAGAGTGGGTGAATCTGTCAGCACCAAGATTGGATTGTCTCAAAGATTTGTTAATATTTTAGGTGAACTCTATCTTCTCTCAGAGAGATACTTAGATTACTAACTAATATAATGTCTGGGTTCCCCAGTCAATCCATAAACCGGGCATGTAGAGATAATAGCTTGACCAAACCTGTCCTGATCTCCCTTCAAGGTACTATTTGTGAATTTTCCTTTCCTCAGTTTGTTGAGACTCTCTCTCTGTCTTTTATGCACAAATGCATAAAAGCGTCTTTATTAGACAGCATTTTCTCTGGGTTGTTATTGGGTGTTCAACTCATACTGTTAAATGGGCTCTGCAAAGTCTGGGTATCCATGTGCTTAACATGTGAAATGCATAATTTTAATTTATATGTGTGAGAAATAACATATGAAGAATGATCTTTTTTGAAAAAGACTGATCTCACAAATTAAGATTAATGCTGTAGTATAATGATAAAGAAAACAGGCATTGACGTTAGAGTATTCATGTTCAAACATAGCTGTCACTCACTTGTTGCTGATAGAGGGATTAAACAAGATCGAAAAAAAAGCCCTTGGTCCTCTGCCTTCATGGTCTATCAATGCCACAACACGTCTCGTTATAAACGCTCAGTTTATCCCTGCCAAGACACTATGGAGAATATTTAATTATCAACAGGAATACTACTCTTGCTCAGACCCTGTTATTCTTCTAGAGTACAAAGTTCATTTTGCCTTCATCAGGAGGTTATTTCCTAATGGATTTAGGGTAACTAATAAACAAATAATAGTAATCGCTTATAAACATTTAAATACCAGAATCATAATATCTTTAGGTTCATCCAATGCTTGCCTTATTCTAATGTACAGTTTTGTCTACCAATCCCAGAACTGCTTGCAATCAGAGATGAGCATGACTAGAGTAGAGTGCAGACCTGGACCGCTTATTTAACTTTTTATAAAATAAATTAAGGTCTTAGCTGCTTTGGTGATCACCATTGCCAGAAATAGGACTTTTCATTTTTATTTTCTGATTTTTAAGTTGGCCTTGGCAGCCTAGATGGTCTGGTGCCAGTTAGTCATCAATCAGAAGGATGTGTTTGCCTGGCTATCTATGAGATTTTCTCAAGTTTGGTCATCACGGATATTTCTTGATTTTTATTTTTAATTATGTCTTGAAATAAGTATTCAGTAAACTGTTGACAAGTAACTGAAAAATGTTTCCTGAGACTTTCTGTTTGCTTGCCTCTGGTCATGATGTTTTATAGGATATAAATTCTCTCCCAAAGGTGAACGAAAATACACCACTAACTATATGACAGAATTTTAATTTTTCTTTCTAGGTCGCAGTATAAATAGATTCCCCTTTTATGCAGCAACTTTGAAGTTATGCTCAGCACTCTGAACAGCATTCCATACTCCCTGGTCTGGTTTGGCTGCTTCTCAGGTCTTTTTGTTCCTTACCTGTTTGTTAATACTAACCCTCCTACCACTCAGACTATCCGCAATGAGATCACCAGCTGCTTCTGGACACACCCTGCCTCCAGGCCTTTCCATATACAACCCACTCCCCAAACACATGCTCTTTTCTATTCACCCTACATGAACAATTGCCATTCCAAGAGAATGAATTTTTGCATTGGCAAAGTACTCACTTATTAAGCAAATATTAAATCAGTTTACAAAGCCCAATAGCTAAAGCCTTAATGAAAAATTAAATTATGTCTAAATAATACCTATACTTTTAAAAATTTATTATAAATAATTATAAAAAGACATCCCAGTCAATAAATAAGGGCTGCACCTTATGTAACCAATTCTAAAATAGCTACAGAGACTCTAGCAGAGGTTTGTTCATGGTAAACAACTGCGTTCCTCCAACAGATGGTCCCTCCTGACTCCATGTCTTAGCCCATGAAGTAGCTGTTGCCTGTCATATGGACCCTGTCTCTCTTCCCCAGAAAACAAAAATAAAATCACCACTTCCATAACTTTTCTTCTATTTCTAGCAATGTGTTCATCTTTTAATGCACTTATCATCTGTGTTCCTGATGGAAGTGTGAGATTTTTAAGAAACAAGTTTATGCTCTATCTCTTCTTTCTGATGTCATGTAATTCCTGGAGTGTTGGCCAGGACATAATGGGTATTTATAAAATGAAATACATGGAACCACGAGATGACCCTGCCTCAGTCCAAACTGTGCTGAACGGTGAAGAGAAGAGCTGAGCTACTTCCCCTCTCTTAGAGTTCTCTGTCCTGACAATTGTCCGGAGATTCTCAGACTTTCTTGGATGATCTCTAGATTTTATCTACCAAGTGTTGACCTTCACTTCTGAGCCTAAATCTAGGAAGGTGGACTTAAGAATCACTCAATTCCAATGACACCAAGTTGACTTTTGACTCCTAACCTCTTAAAAGGAATATTGGATTTTCCCATTGTTTTTCTGATAGCTCTGATCTCATGTCCCTGGTCTGTCCATCTTCTCTTTTCAGTGCTGAGGACTAAACTCAGGGATACTGTCCCACTAGGCTACATCCCCAACCCTTTTTATTTTTTTATTTTAACTGAGTCTCACTAAGTGGCCCAGGGCTGGCCTCGAACTTGTGATCCTACTGCCTCAGCCTCCTGAGTGGCTGGGATTATAGGCATGCGGCACCACACCTATCTCTGGTCTTCATTTCAAAAACAAAACCTCTGCTGAATTACCTGAATTACCAATTATTTATCTCAAAAGCTGTGATCTGAACTACCTTTTATATCAGATCCTCCATGTCCACGCCTCTTGTGATTTTCCCTATTTCGACCCTCTTGTTGTCTCTAACCTCTGTCCTCTGTTAAATGTGAAGAGGGAAAATTGTAGCAAAAATCAAGTTCTCCTCTTTGTTCATATTGTTAAGTTGCACTGCAAAACTTTCCAGAAGCTGTCGAAGTTCCTCACAATGACTTACTTTCTACCCATATTTGCATAATCTAAACTGTCCTTCCCTCACCCTTTGCTCCTGCCAGAGCGGAGTCCTTACAAAATGTACCTTGCTCATTCCATGACCGCATTTTGGTGAGTCAGCTCTGCTATTTACCCAATCCCTCATTTTCTCTTTTAATGTCTGCCTTTCTTCATGATTGTTGATTTGTTGATTTTTCCCCACAAAGCATTCCCCAATTTTTCCAGTTTGTGTCAGTTATTGAGTTATGTGCCTAGACTCTTTAGTGCTCAAAGAATTCCTTTAGTTCCTACTGACTTCTGCAAGTTGTGGAAAATTGGCATATAGATGTAAATATGACCATTGGAAATCCTAATTATGAATGTGCTCAAAAGTAAAATAAACAAATTTTTGGCCTTGGAAGCAAGGAGTAGTGCAATACCTGTCTGTAACACTCTGTCTTTTGCTCCTTTGTGTCCTTGTCCTGGAGGGAGATTTCTGGAAGGAAGAGAACACTACCTACATTTCTGTTTTTCAATATGGCGCCTGGTGCAGTATAGTAACATAGGATCTCAATAAAGATGCGCTGAATTGGACTTTGATGTCTATTTTAATCATCAAACTTATAGTCACATTGTAAATGATGACCAGGATGTCAATATAGTTCAACCTTTTAAAATTGATTTTAGCAGGGAAATAAAAGAGTCTGAATCCTAAAAATGCTTAGATTTGCCTTTGACATGAAATTTCATGCTTATCTGTGAGTGTGATTGTGTTTTACAAATCAGACAGGGTAATGTCTGCACAGGCAAAAGGGACTCAATGCAGTCCAACTCCATTTCTCATTTTATAGCCATTCTCTGCATCCCAACCCCCACCAAGCCCAGCCAGCTCTGGCACAAGTGGTGATGCTATTCAAATTTTGCCTGGAGCGGAAAGTTTGACAAGATTTTTAAAATTTCAAGTCCTTCCCTTTTGAAGTATGAGAATTAAAAATAAAAGCAGGAAGTCCCAGATATCAACAAAGAAACAATTTCAAATGTATTCAGTTACTTAAGGGATGTTAAAAAAATCATTTGGTTGGGAACTCTAAGTCACACTGCAGGTTACATGTACTGCCATTATGCTTCCCACTTCTCTTCTCTTCCTCCTTTATAGGTTTTTGTGTTTTTCAGACCACAGGAACCCACTGAGTTAGACCATGTGAACAGCAATGCACATACTATTATTAAATTATGTATTGTACTATACTGATGTGACTTTTTTTCTAAAATGAAGGTACTATAAGGCAGGCAGTTTGTCTAATTTACCATTGTATATTCAAAGTCTAAAACAATGATGGCACAAAACAGATACTCAATAAATGTTTCTGGAATTAATCAATGGATTTTCGTACGGTTTTGCAAAGTTCTTGCAGAAGGTAGTATTAGAAAGCAGCAAATGTGGATTCATTCTGCTCCATAATTAAATCTAGTGAAAATGAGAGTTGTTTTAGATTCAGCTCGCTTATTCTCTGTTTTTCAAATGTTTTGCATTTGCAAAACCTTTAATGAGTTTGGCCTCAAGGAATTTTTCTCCAATCCATATGTTTCTGATTCCCTTTGAGTCAGCTCTTACCAAAACTATTTTAATTATTTATTTGCATTCCAAGAAGACTTTTGATATTTCATTAAGGAACTCTTTATGTCTGACTTTTTAAAATACAAAGTCCTTTTTCTCAGCACTTTTGTATTGTATTTCCAAAAATTCATAACCACTGTGAGATCCATTGTTCTTATGCTGGGTCCACATTGCCACCTCTAATGTCAATGGCCAAAGATTTCTTTACAATAGTTAAATGAACAAACTGTAACACCTGTGTATCTCGTGCAGTTTCATTTCTCTGGGATCATTTTAAAAAGTTGGAAAAATAGAATCTCTATACATACTATCTAATTCTTATATTTCCATATTCTAATGTAACATTACATATCAAATGTCATCTATTAAATGTGTCGATTAGATATTTTGGTAACACAAAAGAAATAAAATGACAAGAGTACCTATTGTAGTAATCTAACAATGTGAAGGAACTCCAATTTTGATTTCTTTAAATTTTAAATAAGAGAATCTCTAAATTTAGTGTGGTGGTACAGTCCGGCATTTCCAGCTACTAGGAAGGTGGAGGGAAGTCAGAGGCCAGCCTTGGCAAATTAGTAAAATCCTGTCTCAAAATAAAAATGACAAGGGCCGGGGATGTAGCTCAATGATAGAGTGCTTGCTTACCATGCTGAAAAAAACCCAAACAAACAAAAAAACTTTTAATGATGAGAACACAGACATTCGCACTAACTATTCATAACCATTAAATATGAGTAGTGTAGAAAAAAATGCAAACAAACCAAAATAAAGCATGTATCTTCATGTGTAAGGTTTTAATTTGTTTAGTGATATGTCTCCCAGATGTGGAAACATTTTCTCATGCATGGTGTCAAATATTATATAGCAATGCTCATATTCATTGTGAGAGCTCATTTTGTAAATCAAATGGTTTTAATACAATAGACTTTTTTCTGGGAACTTTAGAGAATAAATTAATTTGCCATATGTAAATAAAATGGCCAGGGAAGGAAGACTAAGGAACAGATGCCGTTAACTCCTTAGTTGTTTGACAGCTGGACATACTCTAACTACAGTAACCCAATGCACCACAACACCGAAAGCAAGGGGAGATGCCAACCTCTTAAAATATGTGACATCAAGGTGAGAGTTTATGAAATTTTCTATATCATATACATTTACTTAATAATTATTTTGCAAAAGCAAGTTATGTAGGATTTTCACAGGAAAAAGTGAAGAAAAATGCTATGTATTTTGACATTTTACCTTGATTCTAAAGATACTATTTTAAAATGTATACTAAAATGTACAGGGAAATTTAAAGACTAAAATGATAAAGGTCTTGTTTTATATTATTGATATTTATGAGTTCATTACCTTTTAATTGTTTGCTTTGATCCAGAGCAGTTAGAAATACTAATCATTAAATATCAAATAGCGGTCATAATCAGAAACTTCTGAATTTTTTAAATTTTGCCACTATATTAATTTTATGCTATTTATAAACAGGCTGACTAAATATGGTTTAAGATTAGAAACAAGGATTCAGATTTTATAAATATCTTCCCAAATTGCAATATTTGTGTTTGAAGTTCTTAAAGTCTATCAATTATTGAATGTTTGTTTTAATTGGCTTATATTTTATGCAACTCCTGATTGATTTAGTTATGATTGAGTTGAACAATCATATCCATTAGGAAAAAAAGCAAAGCATTTTAAAAGTGAACAAAATACGTGCAAATGAATACCATTTTCATTATTGCTAATGTTCCATAAACATGAATTGACATGCTTTAAAAAGAAAAATGCAGCATGCAAAAAATCGTAAGCTTAGTTAAATAAAAACCAGTGTTTGGGTATAGCTGCTGAGTGGGTCAAGTAAGAAATAACCTGACAGACTGTTCTCAGGAAGAGCTCTTTTCAGGTAGAAAATCCTGGCAGAGTTGATGCAACAAATACAAAGACCATCTGTCCTATTCCTACAGACAAATCAGATGTCAAATTTGAAAAAGCTGTACAGTTTTTTTTCCCCAAAGTGAGATTTATTCTTACTGTGAAAGAGTAATTTATTAATGAAACACTTGAAGTAATTACTGAATGTGTGCATTATGCTAAACAAAACAACAGGCACTTTACATCTAATAAAACACCACCATAAGGGAGGTATGGCTATTTTCCTTATATAGCACATATTGAGAAGGCTTTGAAGCCATCAGTCTTAATTATAGCTCTGAAGACAAACCCATACAAACACCACAGGGCTCTTATTTTGAAAAACTGAAGCCAAGTTCTATTAAACTCTTATTTCAACAGTTACATCCTGTTGTATTTCAGATTTTAATAGACTGGCATGAACTATAAATAGGTTTTCTTTTTTCCTCCGCGGCTATGGTCCTCCTAGTTTTTCTTACAAGAATTGTGACTTTTGACAAGAAAATGGAGAGTCTTCCTTCTTTTTAGTTTTCTTCATTTTCATATTTATTTTAAGCAAATTAAGGTTATACATCGCTAAAGTTTTAACTTCGTATTTATATGAAACATTAAATTTTGTTTATATTCATGTATACACAGATGAATACACTTTGTCTCTTTCTCTGTCTCTCTCATACACACACACATAGCAGACATATATACAGACACACTAGTGTGCAATGCAGGTTTTACAATAGATTTTGAAAAGGAGAGTTTACATAATTAAATATACTTGTTTTGAAACAGGTAACAATCAATCTTTACTGAATACTTCCATGCTTCTAACCCTCAGGCAGGTATTTCTCATTCCTTTCCCATCTAAGACCTTGCACCGACTTTTCTGCCTTACCTTGGAAACGCCATTTGGGAATTGATATCATTTGAGTTCTATCTTCATGCTATCTAATTCTATTCCCCATCTCCTAAAATCCATGAAACCTATGCTTCTCAACCAAAATTTCTATAGCAAAGAGATTCCTTTTTAACTGGAAGACAATATAAACACCATGCTTATTGAGTAGGATATATTGGTGTTGTAGCTACCATCTGCACTACAAGACTCCTTTTAATATATTTCTTAAAAATAACTTTTATTGACTATTTTGACATATTTTTATTTGATTGTAATTTCTTTACTTTAGGAGTGAAGATGAGCCATAGATGGGCTCAGAGTTTCATGACCTCCTGTCAATGTTCTCTCAGGCCTGGGTTGCGCAACCTTGGTTTGTTTCTCAAAGTCATTTCCAAAGGTGGAAAACAGGCATGGAGGCTTATCTAGAGATTTACAGTTCTCCAGTGTAAGTTCTCCCTCTCTCAGCCTGTCTTTTCTATAAACACACATGCCCTGAAGTTACCTGAACAAAGTTTTCAACATTTTCAGTTTTCTAAAATGTCTAACAGAAATTTGTAAATGATAATTAAAATCATGTAGAACACATAATCACATAGGCCTTGCAAACAGAGTGCAGTTGAGGCAAAATCTCAGTTCTGAGTCTGATTATCATTTGAAATGATATGTTGATGGCAAACACAGTCTATGGAATTTAAGAGTGTGGTTCTGAGACAATAAAAGATCATAGATGCCAACATGTTTGGGGGAACAGCACTTTGTATTTTCATGTAATGATTAAGCCTTCACATGCTGTTATCTTGATGTATCATGCTTGAGAAAGCCCATGAACTAGAGTTGAGAAATTTCATGACACCATGACATATTTAGATCCATTGCCTATGCATAGGTGATGATAGAGAGCAAAACAACTAGCAAGTGTTCAAAAACAGGAATGATGGAAACTTTCGTGTGAAAAAATAAACCATTTATTTTTTCCCATGAGTTTATATTCAAGGATACCTCAAAAAAATTCTCCTGCTGTTCAATAAATTTTGTCATTTTGTTCCTTTTCTCTGAATATCACTTAATTACTAGAACCAAAAAATCCAGTTTCACCTCATAACCCACACGCAGTACCAGAAAACATTATTCTGCTTTTTTTTTTCAATTGGTGACAATTATTCTTTGCAATCAAAGACTCAATATTATAGATATGATGCCATACATTTAACTGGAAGCTTGTTATATTTAATAACTTGCAAAGGACAAAAGTATTTCAACAATAAACATTAAATTACACCTTTATCAATTTTGTATGCGGCAAGTTATTTCTGAGATTGTTCTTTGGTTAAGCATCGATTGAAAAAGATAGAAGTCATTTTATGTATACCTGTAAAATCGTTCAGCCACTAGCAGTTTTATGAATAAATTAAGCACCTTTTTCATAAGACATCAACTCAGTGCAATTATGAGAGGAATTAGGAGACAAAGCTAATGTATTTCATGCTTCAAAGGCTACAGCTGCCAAAAATTCATAGCAATCAATCAACATTTTTTCTGCTGTATTTCATATCTTAAACAACCTACCAGGGGTAATTATTATGAGTAGATTTTCTGATTTTAGGTGAAGCCACTAGATACATTGATTAATCTATTGTTCATTTATGGCTGATTCTTATGAAGCCTATAATCTGTATTTTACCTTTTATAGAAAAAAAATGTATATACCACTCAAGACAATTTAACACAATTCATTGCCTGTGAATAGAATTACCTTTTTTTTTTTGCATGTGCTATTGTGATCTACAACTCAGAACTGAAAAGTTGAACAAAGGAATACAAATGATTTAAGAATTTATTTTTCATAGTCTAATGATTTTGCCCTGAATTCAAAATTTATTTTGATGATCACTGAGTAGTCTCCAAGGAAGAGGAATCTTTGATAGAGAAGTGTTGGCATCAGGCCATTTTGCTGCCACCAGTATTCTGTCCCCCGCCACACCACTTTACAACCCAGATTGTCAGCTTGTGAACTTCCTAGTCAGTCATTGGTCCAGATTGTCAGCCCCTTTTAATCACACTTATCTGTGGATATGTATAATACTCCTCATGCTTTCCTTTTTCTTTCTTTCCTTTTGATTTTGGTAGGGTATCTCTCTGCATTACCCAAACTGACTTGGAACTCATGAACTGTCTACCTGGGTTTAAAACTTTGCTGGGTTTCAGGTGCATGCCAGCTCCCATGGTCTTATTTATTTGGGGAGTTGAAGATTGAATCTCCTGCATGCTAAGCACATGTTCTACCACTAAGCAACACCTCCAGCCTCCTGTGCCTTTTAATATGCAAAAAAAAAAGAAGAAAATTAACAAGTGAAAAAAAAGTTACTATGTCAATAGGTACAGTACGATTTTGAGTAGAGATATTTTCTAAAGGATGATAATGAAGCATATGGAAAACACTTACTTATAAAATTTTTCCTATACAACTTTTTAATTTATTTTAAAATTTGAAGAGAGTTTGATTTCTTTGTGGTACAGAGGCTTTGAAAATTTGTCACTCCTTAGCCCGACCAACACACCGTCCAAATGGGAAGTAACTTGGATCCTGAATTTACAGAGAGCAGCTCTCTCTGTGGAAGGAAGAATGGAGAGGGTCTGTAGACCCTGGCTAAGCCTGTTCTGGGTCCTGATGCACTTTTAAAACGTTGCCTAGGGGCTCTATGGATTAGTTCAAAACCCACTAATCCTGCTGGACTTCTCTCATTTGAGAAAAGAGGAAATTGACGTTCAGTGAGGATAACTGCTTGGCTCATTATGAGTAGACCCGGGATTACTGGCTGCAAAGCTCAATTCTAAGACACAGAGGAACTGAAGAAGTTTGTGAGACACCCCTTATCTACAAAGGAAAGGGGATGTATGAAAAAAGTAACCATGTGAACAAATACCATAGAGCAGAAAATTATTTAGGAAAATAAACACAAAGGCACTGACAGGAACTCTTGTTAATGCCGTGTATTTAGACTGTTTGCAGTTTAGTCTCAATTACAGGGACACTGGATTACAATCGTGTATGTCAAGGTGTGTCATGCTCAGCACTATTGGCATTTAGAATGATCACCTTTGCCACAGGAAGTTGTCCTCTGTATCCTAATGTGTTTAGCCACAGTCCTGCCTTCTTCCCATTAGATGCCGAAGAGCATTTTGAGTTATGGTGATCAATAAGGTCCCCAGACATTGCTGAGTGTTCCTTGAGGGTCACAACTGCCCCCAATAGGCAAACTCCGCTGCTGCGGATTACCCAGCTGTAGATGCTAACTGTGTGTAAATAAGACTTCAACATGCACCGATTCCAACTGTTACGTAGAGGGGAATGAGAGGGGGAGGGGGAGGGGGTATGAAAGATCATGGAATGAGACAGACCTCATTACCCTATGGACACGTGTGGTTATATGAATGGTTTGAATCTACATCATGCACAACCATAGAAATGAAAAGTTGTACCATTATGTACAGTGAATCAAAATGAAGTCTGTAAAAATAAAATAAAATAAATAAAAAGAATAAAAAAGGAAGTATATGAATTATGATTTTCTAAATATTTAGAATTATTTTAAAGCATCCACCTAGATTTTATGTATTGGTTCTCTTGTGTAAGATTTACAGAAAAAGGGTTTGTATATTTATTACTAAAGAAAATCTAGCCTTGGACACTAACGTCATTACATGTGTGCCCCATGCATTTTTAAATGCTGTTAAGGAAGGAAGTGAGATGTTGGGCTGGACTGACTTAGATGAGGTTGGAATCCCTCTTTATATATGCTAGGAGTAGTTGCTGGGGCAGGTATGGTATTCTAAGCATTTTTGGTCAGGTACACTGAAACTTTTAATTCTCTTGAGGTTCAATGTGTTTACTTTCATTTGCCTAAATTTAATTTAAAACTTATATTTGTTTAAAAACAAAACAACCAACCTTGTAGCGGTATAGCACTTGTAATGCACCAGGAATATTCTAAGTATTTTACATAGGTTAGCTCATTTAACCCTCCCAGCAAGACAGTGAAGTAGATGTTAAAACTACTTCTGCCATAGTCACAGATAAACCACAAATGTGCCCATAGTCATTTAGTGAATAAGTTAAAAAGCAAAGAAACAAACAAAAAAAACTACAATTTGCACCCCAGTATTAGCCTCGAGTTTGTGTTTATGTTTGTGACTCTGTCTCTTTTCTGAAATATAGATGCTTGTATATTTTTTTATTCTAAGTTGTTATTTGATGTTTATAATTCGTATGTAAGAAAATAATTTCTTTAATAATAATCTTATTATTAAAAGAATACATTTCATAGGCAGGCATGGTGGTGCATCCCTGTAATCCCAGCAGCTTTGGAGGCTGAGACAGGAGGATGGCAAGTTCAAAGCCAAAGCAAAAGTGAGACCCGATCTCCAGATAAAATACAAAACAGTGCTGGGGATGTGGTTCAGTGACTGAGTGCCCCTGAGTTCCATCCCCAGAAAGCCCCCCCAACAAAGAATATATTTCATTTTTTTACCTTTTTATTTAAATATCATTTTAGTCTTTGGCAAAAATTGCAAAATTCCTCCCTTCTTTATTCATCTTCCTTCTTTTCTTTTTCTTCTTTCCTCTCTCCTATTTGTCTCCTATAATGTCAATAATTTTTTTAATTGTATGTATTTATTTTATGTGATGATGAGGATTGAACCCAGTGCCTCACATGTGCTAGGCAAGTGAATATTTTCTCCTTATAACTAATATACATTTGTGGTGAAATACTTTGTAACTATGTAAGTTTCTTGTTACTCTTCAAATTTTTACCTCTGGATTTAGAATCCACCCATAACTCTTCATGAATAAATTATTGCTATCTTGTTACCTGTTGGCATGGGAAAACAAAACCCCTAAATGCAGTATATTAACACAGTAAACCTTTTTTTCTTATTTCACAGTGGCTGTGGGTCCAAAATTAAGCCGCCTTACAGGGTGGTTCTGATTCTGTCTCTTAGGGTGGCAGTAAGGATGTCATCTGGGACTCTTATCTGAAGACTTGAAGGAGTTGAAGGATTTGCTTTCAAGGTGGTGGATGTAGCTGACTATTTGCAAAAAGTCTCAGTTCCTCACGGGTTGACATATGATTGCAGTTCCTTGACTTCGGGTTTCTCCATAGAGCTGTTTGTGTGATCTCTTCAAATGGCAGGTAATTTGTCTTTGAATGAATAATGCAAGATAGAACAAAGTAGAAGCTTCAATGTTTTACCTCCTATGTGAATGTGTTACACATCTGCATTTCTACCATCATCTCTTGGTTACCCTTGATAACTCTATTCCAAATGGGAGGGGTGTACTCACAGTGGAACTACCTGGAAGTGGAATAATAAGAGCTCATCTTGGATTCTGGCTACCCAAACTATTTTGGTGGTGGGTGACAAATTGATGATTTTCTAATTCTTGGAGCACAAGGCCCTGGATTCAGTTCCCACCCATTCAGTCCATATATGTTTATAATTTTACAATCATTCTTTTCCTTTGATATTATTTGGATTTCTATAGTAGAACAGAGTTTTGCTTTCCCTGTCATTTATTCATTTAATTGGAGCATGGTAATGAATTCTTATCCAAAGCATTGCAATGTTACCATAATTATTTATTCACATGCTCAAAATGTAAATTGTCCCAGATGTGGCCATCTCTTCTTCTTAAGCTCTTCCATTTCATTTTAACATGAACATGTCTCCTTTCTTTGAGTTCTTTAATTTGTTAGTTCTCAAAGAAGGATTTGCATGGAACCCTGGGTTTCCAGATTCTTCCGGTGAGAATTCAAGATCAAAATTATTAACACACTGTCACTATAATCTTTTTCTTCTGTACAGCTGTGATGTTTATACTGATAGTACAAATGCAATAATGGAGAAAATTCCTGGAACCTTGTCATTATGAAGAAGAGAGTCCAAAAACCAAAAAAATCTACACTGACAATCATTGTATTCTTCCCATTCTCAGAAGGAATAAGAAAAGAAACTTCATGTAAAAATTGCCTTGATTACCAGTAAAATTTATTAATCTTATTAAATATGTATCTTCTAGGATAACCTTTCACTATTCTTTGTGAAAAAAAAATGGAAATGTTCATAAAGCACTTCTGTTGTATAGTAAATTAAGATGACCTCTGCTATGGACTGAATTGGATCTCCTCAAAATTCATATATCGAAGCCCCAAATCCAAGGTGACTAATTGGAAACAGGGTCTTTAGCAGGTAATTAAGTTTAAATGAGGTCATTTAACTTCATTAAGGTAGAACTCAATCCAAAGGGAATGGTGGCCTGATAAGAAGAAAGAAATCTCTCTGTACATGCACGGCTGTCTGAGAGTCAGAAGAGAGACCTACAGACCTTCAATGTGGCACCCGGATCCCTGACCCAGCCTCCAAACTCTGGAGAAAACAATTTTGTGGTTGAAGCCATTCAGTCTATGATATTTTGTTACGGCAGCCTGAGTTGACATTTGCCATGAGGAAAAACACTTGGGTATTGTTTTTGAGTTGTAAGCCGAAGTAACTGCTTTAGTTCATGGCACTTGAAAGAAGAAACAACAAACCACGGTTATTGAGGCTTCAGTAATTGGCTGATGGCTGACACTTTCTCCAACATGAACTGTCTGTGGACTCTCAAAGGAAAACAGCTAACTTATTAATTTTTAATCAACAATTCAAGCTTTTCTGTGAAAATTAAGTGGTAAAACACTTTTATCAGTCACCATGAGCTAAGACAGACCCCCGTTTTTTTGGTGTATGGGATATCAATCCAAGAGCCTCACCTATGCCAACCATGTGCTATACCACTGAGCCACAAGCCCAGCCCAAGCTAAGACTGGTGGTGAAATTGGTAGTGATAAAAACCAGTGTAATTTTTCAATATTTATGATCAAATAAATATATCAACATTGGGAAGGAAAGATCTGTGTAACTGAGTCATCTTATGTTTTCCATGCGATTACAGTGTATCATTTTATAAAATCATGTGTGGTAGGTGATTCAGTCAACGTGAGCAATCAAACAAGAGGTTTTAATGGAATGGTGTGTGGATGGTTTATTCGTCGGATTTCAACTCTCATATTTCAACTTGGAATTTTTTCGTATTTCAACTAGAGCAATAGGTAGCAAAATGAATTTAGAAGCAGGTTTGAGAACCCAGTTCTCTTTGATGAGGTTACATGTAAAACAATTATACTCTTCTCACTAATTTTGGATGAAATTTTACAAATGTTATCCCTGTTAACATATAGGGGATTTATTATTATAATATTTAAACAAATTAATAAATTGATACTTGACTTCTAATTTTCTTTATAGTAAATACCTGTGTATTTATAGATAAATGTGTATATATGTATTTATATATACATATAACCTACATAAACAAAAGTTCCTTGGGGTCTTTGTGTAAAGGTATTATGAATCCAAAAATTTGAGAACAACTGCTTTAAGACAGTTACCTATTATGTTCATTTATTTTATTTGAATGTTTAAGTAAAATGTCCATTTATTTAGAGGATTTTGTTGTTTTACATTGAAAATGTCAGACTCTGTGTTCAGGTGTATGGGAAGAACTAAAACAGCACCCTATGTCTCTAGCAAAGTATTAGGCAAGGTTACTTGAGGATGGAGTATGTTGGCCAATTTCTCATTGCATTCCTTCAGCTATGCACAGATGCAAGTGCTGATTTCAAAGTTAATGAGCCATAAAATCTCAGAAACCTTATTTAAAATTACTGAACTTTGTCACTCAAATGACCAAAGGATAAACTACTGCTCCTAGGAAATATTTTCATCTCGTCTCTGTAACAAAGGATCCAGGTAGTGTTTAAAAGGTAGTTTGTTCATGGGAAAACACACAGACTTTTTCATTTATTGAAAGGGGTGGTGTAAAGGGGCACATTCCATAGTGAATCAGATGTGCAACCTCACATATGTGATATGTGATACATTTGATATATACAGTGAATCACACAAGTATATACACGTATGCGGTTTATAAACGTGTGTATATGTGCTTATATATAATTCATTGCACTTTCCAGTTTTTTGGTTTACACAGCAGAATTGGGAAATGCATATTCTTTCCATGTACACTAAAGAGCTTCACCTTTTTTCACAGAGGTAATTCAAGCTTTTTAATCCTGAGATTTCTGTTGCCAAAGTTTCTGATCCCGACTGCCTGCAGACTGACTGATAACCAGCAGAATTTGCCACTGTGATAACTAGATTTATCTTTAACACAAGAAGCACCACATTGGATTTCTGCTGTAATTAGATCAGGACTAGGAAGGCTCTGGTTCTTTTTGAAACATAGTTATATAGGGAAAAAACTGAAAGGAAACTAGTCTAACCATTAAAAAAAATGTATAAATGATGCCATTTGCAAGGGACTTTTTACTTCCAGTAGTTTTCAGTCTTTGATTTAAAATATTCAAAAAGCTGAATCACTTTCTTATAGAACAGTGATTTAAACTCATGTCTCAAATATCATGATTAAGCATCTTATAGAGATCATGTTTATTTCTCACAAGAGGGCTCCTTACTAGCCTTTGATACATTAAAGTTTTAGTTTCATATTTTAAAAGTGTATTTGGGCATTGTCAAATGGCAATTAAGTTCTGATGGCTTTTAATTTTCCAATTAATTTAAATGTTTGAATATTTCATGTCTATTATAAAGCTATTTCTCAGGTTGAATGATTCATCTAGGAGTTTACAATGCAGCAAAAGCAAATATTAATTGACCCTACTTTATTTAATTTTTAAAGTAAAAGAATAAAAAAAATACAAATTTTCAAATTAAACCAACATTGTTTCAGATAAATTTTGTTATATATGATGACAACTGATTTTTAAAAGGTGGTTATTTATTCAACCTAGCATCAAATATATGGGTTTTTGATATTAGAAACAAGCTCTTACTTTTTCACACAAATCCTAATTAATATATTCTGTTTTTCCATTTATGTAAGAAATAGTTACTGACCGCATGCCAGGTACCAGTTGTAGTGGTATACATTCAGTTCCAATGGTATAGATTACATATTCACAGGAGATAATTACTTTTAACAAGTAAACCCCCAAATATTTAAATAACTGCAATCTCTAGTAAGTGCTAAACAAGTAAAAGGAGTTATGAAATAGAGAACAATTTGGTGATATTTATGTTTTAAGATGTTAGAGATGAACTTAAAGAGGAATTGACATTTTACTGATATTAGAAAGGGGAGCCAGGCATAGTAGCACACACCAGTAATTGCAGCAACTCTTGGAGGCTGAGGCAGGAGGATTGCAAGTACAAGGCCAGACTCAGAATCTTGGCAAGGCTGGAAGCAAATTAGTGATACCCTGTCTCTAAATAAAATACAAGAAAATAAAGGGGAGGGCTGGAGATGTAGCTCAGTGGTTACACATCCTGGTTCAATCCTTGGTACCCAGTTCAAATAAAATAAATAAAATAAAATAAAATAAAATAAAATAAAATAAAATAAAATAATAAAATAAAATAAAATATAAAATAAAATGGGAAGTTACTCAAGTAAAGAGTAGGAAGAACATGTAATATGCACTATCCTAAGCGTGAAAGAGTAGAATCCTTTATAAACACTGGAAGGACACCAGAGTGGCTAAAGTGTAATGAAGAGGAAGAAAAAAGTTAAAATGAAAGCTTTGAAGGGCATGTCAAGGATTGTGGATATTAGTTCAAATAAATTACTGAAGGGTTTTAAGCAGCACATGATCTGTTGGGATTTTTGCTTTACTAAAAATTGATCAATCACCTTGCATGGTGTCTCCTACCTATAATCCCAGGAAGGAGGCTGAGGTAGGAGGATCTCAAGTTCAAAGCCTATCTCAGCAACTTGAGAAGGCCCTAAGCAACTTAGCAAAACCCTGTCTCAGAATAAAATATAAAAAAAGGCTAGAGATGTGCCTCAGTGGTTAAGTGCCCCTGGGAAAATTAATCAATCAAGCAACCACCAAAAACCCTACTCTCACTGACTACATGGCTAACACAATAGAGAGTGGTTGCCCTGGCCCCATCTCTCAGCCATGGTGGTTAATTCAGGAAAGCACCAGGAGGTATGATAAGGAATGAAGAAAAAGACAGACAGAGACACAGAGAGAGAAAAAGCTGAGACCCGGTGGGCACTGACATCTGATGGAACAGCAGTGACCCAGAGCTAGCTCAGCACATTGATTATGTAGGGTGCATTAAAAGGTGCTTTGTGGGTAAGTTTCAGCAAAGCAGGCAGTCTGAAGGACACAGGACTAGTGCCACATTGGTGTCATGTTGTTATGCTCAGAATTCTCCATCCCTAAGAACTGGGCCTGAGCTCAAGGACCCAACCGATACAACTCTGCACCTGTGCAGAGCCTCCTGGGGCCAGCATCACCATAGCAACTGGGCCACCTTGACCTGCCCCTCTGAACAGAAAGTTCCCAGTGCTAAACAGTCATGAGGCTGTCAGACCATGATTCAAATCACTGCTCTCCACAAGTGGTACTAGTGAAACTTGGCAGTCAGGCTTGGGTGCTCTTATTACTTCAGAACAGAAGATGGAGTTGAGAAAGTTCACAGTGCACTTTGAAGCAGACGGTAACACTGGATGATGGTAGTGTAGGATGACTGGGAGCTGGTGTTATTCAGTTGATTCCAGGATTCTCTTTTGAGCCACTGATGTTGCCACTTCCTGAGATGGAGAAGATCACCAAAGAGGTGGAGTATCAGAGTAAGATTATGAGTTTGGCTGTGGACATATGTTACTTGGGAAGCCTGGGAGGAAAGCTAGGGGAAGCTTATATAGGCAACAATACATGGAAATTTCAGAAAGCATGATTTTAATGTCATAGGACACAGATGTGAGTCACAAGGCACTTGAGGAAATGAGATTGTCTGGGGTGAAATGTCAGTTGGAAAACAGAAGACTAATATTTATATCTGAGGAAAAAATACTAATAATACCTCACCTCTCTCTCTCTCTCTCTCTTTGAATCTTTAATTCACTAATATGAGCTTTGCATAAAGGACTATCCCATTTACAATAGTGGAATAACTTTTCCTTAAATCTCTGTCCAATTGATACCTTAATCTGGCAAAATAATTTTTCAATTTAAATTTTACAGAATTTATCCATAAAACCATCTGGAAAATGCAGGTGTACAGCACATCTGTAACTCTGCGACTTGGGAAGCCAAGACTGGAAGATGAGGAGTTCAAGTCCATTCTGAGCAACATAGTGAGACCCTGACTCAACAACAAACACACACACACCAACACCTGGGTCTGGGGATTTGTTTTTTGAGAACAAATATTTTGCTATTATGTGAGTTGATTCAAAAATACACTGATCTGTCCAATTTCTTCATTTTTTTTTTGCACTGACTTTGGATCATAAAGCACTGATTTCCACTGGGTGTTTGAATATATTGACATATAGTTATTCATAATACTTTTTCCACTATGCTATATGTTATTTTCTTATTTATACTTACAGATTCTTTTATTAATTCTAATAATTCAACCACAAATTTGCTGGATCTTTCTATATAAAGACTCAGGAGACATATAACCTTATAATACTGACATCTCTGTTTCCCTCTTCATTAATCGTAAATCCTTTCCTTTGTTTATTACCATACTCCACACTGCTGCATCAGACCTTCAGTACAGTGGGACATAGAGGTCCAAGTTATCATTGCACCTCAATTCTGAATTTAAATGACAGATTTCAAACTGTTGCATCTGCCCATAGTTTTGGCAGATACCTTTCAATCTAAGGAAGAGCCCTTTTATTTAAATCAGTAGTGTATATGTTCATTCCTGCATTTCCAGATATAACTGCATTTAGATATTCTGACTGAGGAAATCTCCGAGGATCCATAAAAAACAGGGTCTTTTGTTGAAATTACTCATTTCTTGACTGATAGCATTTGTATTCATTTTTAGCAGGAAAGTTACTTTTTCTTTTGGAAGTTTATAGTATTTTCCTTCTGTTGTTATGCAGATTTGTTCTATGATACATGTATTTGTGAATTTATTTTAGATACGTATTTTTGTTACCTTTTTTGACACTTAATGTGCCCTCTTAGTCTAAGGACTACAGCTAAAGATCTGAGGCAGCAACGGCATTAAACCTGGACAAGAGGGACTCTTCTGTGCCCCATACTTTAAAGGTCCCTACTAAGTATTTTCTCCAGCCATGTTTTCAAAACAAGAAAAGAGGATCCCACTGCCCACTGAATCACCATCCAGGGTACTTAGAAACCTTACATCTCCAGTTCCAATAGCCCCAACATGCTTTCAGAGTTTTTGCAGTTCTCTTGGTGCTCATTTATCTTTCCAAGGGTTGATAGCTTCCTGTGTTTTTCACTCTCTCATGGAATCAATGACAAGGGATGTGCTTGTGTGTGTGTGTGTGTGTGTGTGTGTGTGTGTGTTTCTGTGTTTCCCTTCACTGTACTGGTTTATGCCCAGCTGGTCAATTCTTAACTGCACACTCTGCTTCTTATAATTCCTGTTGGACTGTAATAAGTCTCCTTATAACTATAATGAACTTAAAACTGTAATAAGTTTCCTGTGTAAGCCATAAGAAAATGTCCTTCTGTGCTTTGCTAAAGACTGTTCTCTTTGAACAGTATCTTAATGATCATTATGTCCAATCGTCTATTTAAACTATAGTTAAGGGTGGATTAGAGTAGCTTTAAGTTTGTGATTTCTATTTCCATATTCAATTTCCTCTTCAATCTCATTCTTTGTTTATCCTTTCTTTTGTGGACTTTTCACAAGTTTGATCCAATGTAGGTTTTTTGCTTTTCTTTTCCAGCACGATTATGAATCCAGTTAAAATGGTAAATTTTTTTAATACAATTTATGGTGGTTTGGGGGCAAAAAGAAGACCTTATCTAGCATATGTATGATATGATATTCCTAACTCTAGAAATTTCTCGAAGGTCTTGGCTCCCATGCAGATGCTGATTCAATAGGTCTGAGGTAGGGTTCAAGTATTGATCTTTTGTTAAAATTTCTGGCTTCTTCTTATGAAAAAGTACACATTTGGGAAACATGAGTATAATGAACAAAAGTTCAATTTAAATAAATACACTCGAATTTTAACCTAAACTCTATCAGGTAAGTCACCACCTTTTAACTTCAGAGGCTTCTTCTGTAGATTATGTCAACCAATCAGAGCTGTTGTGAGCAATAAAATTAGCAGTCTCTAAAGCAGAGATAGTTTGCTCCACTGGTGATGCATTGTAACTCTAAGTTTCTGTTTTTCCTGTGCCACCCAGATAAAAAATTAATCCACTCAGGTTAACCTGAGTTAACCTGAAATATTGCTAGTAGAGTGTCCTCAGATTTCATGTCCTGCTATTATCACTCAGATCAACATAATTGTCCATAGTTATATTGATTTTCCCTGATTTTTATCTAGTGCTTTCTTGGTAATATACTGCATTGTTTGCATTCTCTCCCATGCTAATATGTATGGGGGTGCATTGCTCTACTGCGATCATATCTACTACATAGTTTCAGGTCACACCCACCCTGCCTAGGCATGAGTGTGGGAAGGGTCTCCAAGACTCAAATCTTCCAGGAAAAAATGCCAAACAGCAAGAGGGACTGAGCTGAGCATGACTCAGGCTCTAGCATAAATTTATTCCATTTAAATTATCTATTTTGTGTCTTTATCAAATTTTAATAGATGAGAGGGAACATGTTAGGTTCACTTTAAATTAGGATTTGGAAAGACTTCTGATTTTTCTATCAACAGTTTTCTTCATAATTCATGTCCTTCCTTCCCTTCTACCCCTCTAGTATATTCAGCTTTGGTAAACTCATTTGCTTATTATTATTATAAATGTTAAGTTCTTTTAATTAAGTTTTTGAAGTCTTCTATGGCTAGTGTAATATGGTTACTCTAGAAAAGACAAAGCACACACACACACACACACACACACACACACACACACAGAACTAAAATATTGGCAGATTCAGTTTTGTATAACTCACCTATCTGATTATATAAATCACATCCATACACCATGTAATAGCTTTCTTCCTAAGATGTATAATCCCAGTAAAAAATTAACCAGCATTTAACCCTTCATTCATTTAATGATCAATTCTAAATTGATAAATTCAGAGCTTTTTAGATTATAAGTATGTAATGATATTTCAACTCTCTTTCAAGGAACATCTTAATTCACCTGGAAGATTCACTAAAGAGATTGACATTCTTTTGCAACAATTGGCAGGCAATCTTAGAAGAAAACTTGAGTATTAAGGCCACTTTAATGGGTGTTAACAAGAATCCATATTTGAAAAAATTAGTATTTAGAATACTCAAAGGTAAATAAAAGACCTAAAATGCTTGCAGAGCACGCACGAGGCCCTGGGTTCACTCCTTAGCATTGAAAAAGGAGAAGGAGAAGGAAGGAGACAAAAATGTTTTTGATTCTAATTTTCAGTGTGTCTGAAAATCACCCTCACTTACATAAAACTGAATACATGGGGAATCAAGCTGCTGTTTTTAAAAATATTTTCAGACTGGAGCACGTTAAGCACATGATCTACCCTTGAAAACGTCACCTGTGAGTTGCCATATTAATTGGCAGAGTTATCCAATCAAACCAAATCAAAATGAAACAAAGGAAAAGGTTTAAATATGATGTAGCTGCAAAATACAATAAGAATTTATATTCTGTGCAAAGTTGATAAACATTTATGATAAAATATGACACATATTCACATCATATACTCATGAGTAATTAAATTACATACAATCTTTTTTTTCTAAATTAGCCCAATATAGATATAGGTTAGTTTTTTTGTGTTAAAACTTGGAATTAGCTTATGTAATGCAAAAAGATAAATGATACAAATTAGAAATTGTTCATGTACTTATACATTTTTATGTGTTAAAGACACATCTTTTTTTTAACAAAATTACTCTCTAGTTATTATTGCCTTTACTCCAAAAACTATTAAGACTCAATGTTAAGATATTCTCTGATAAATCTATGCAATGTCAATTCAAATGTGTACATCATTGATGTGCAAAAATCAATTGGTATAAAAATAAATTTAACACAGTAACATTGAAAGATCCAAACTGAAATATAAGAAAATGTGCTTTAGGAGACGTCAATTTAAAACCTGTGTTGGAGAATGGCAGAACGATTGTCTAACATCAATGAAGCATTTTCCCATTACACCCATCTCAACTACCTATTGTCCACTTAGTCTTTCTGTAGCTGTTTGTGAACATGAGCGTTTTCTCCTTAGAGATCCCATTGTAAAATAACTTTCTGCTGTTCCTCCAGGCATTTTTATTTTCAGTTGCATTAGTCAGAGCAAGATGTGAAAAAAGGGTGTTTCCCTCAATCACACTCCTTACCCAATGTCACCTCTTATTTGTAAGTAAAGTACTTTTCTGAGTTATGAAGATGAAGGCAAATGTCTACATAAACTTCATTTCTCTTAACCCAGTGGGGACCTCCTGTTTTCTATGGAAGGTCTCAGTAGCACCCAATTTAAGTCATTGTAGACCCCTCAGACATGTTTGCTTCCTCTGTTTTAAATGAAAATAAAGCAATGATGTTCTTCCCATTTCTTATTGAGGGTTTAGGTTTATACCTCCTCTCCCCAGTCTTCTCCTGAGACCTTCTTCTCATTCCTACCTCCTGAGTGAAGGATCTTCATTTATTCTCCTAATTAACTGCACCTTCATTCTCTCTCCTAATGACTCCCTTAACCTATCAATATTTCCAATCTGCTTTACAAGCTAAAAAGAAATTTCTCTTGATCCTCTGGTCGCCTCTTGCCCATTGTTTCCTTTATCTAAAGTAAACTTCTGGAATGGGGCTCTTTGGAATGTTGTCTGAAAGCAGCCAATTCTCTGACATGAGCTTGGTGTCCGACTATTCAATTCAATTCTGCCAGGAGCCACTCAGAGTAGGAGCAGACCCCACAAGTCCAGGACTCAGTCCAAAGAGATTTCCCCTTTGCAAGAGGCCAGTCACCAGCCTCTGGCTAATGTAGTTCTTCCCAGCCAGCTGTAAAGTGGGAGTCCCCATGACCCCATACTCAAGTTTCATAACTTGATAGAACAATGGTCAGAATTAAGAAAAGTATTTTATTTAAAATGTCAGTTTATTATAAAGAATATAAATGATTGTTCCAATGAAGAGGCTCATGTAAGGAAGGTTCAGGATGCAAGAAATCTAACGTATTTCTTAATCCAAACATCTTAAAAGGAAGATAGTTCAGAAGCTAGCTCTCAGAGGTATTGTGAAAATTGCATGGTTTAACGAATGAAAAATGAAAAATACTGGAAAATAGCTAATTGATAGTAACCATTACTGGTGCCGTTGTTATCATGAGGCAATATGGTAAAGAAATTTGGAACCCAGGTTTGCAATCCAAAGAAGGTAAATTCGAACTACATGGCTTACTCATTTTGTGATTTTTATATAAATTTTCTTAATATAAGTGAACCTCAACTTCCTAATCTGTGAAAGGAGAATTTTAACAACCTCTAACTCATAGATTTTTGTGATATCTAATGGTTTTTATGTGAACAAGCATAAACCACTGGAAGCAAGCATTCAAAAATCACACCTAATGTAATTTTATTGTGAATGTTTAATTGACAGGATAATAGGTGTGAAATAAGGTACTATATTTTGATGGGATGGTTACCAAGGATTGAACCCAGGGACTCTACCCCTGAGCTATATCCCTAACCCTTTTATTTTTTATTTTGAGACAGGGTCTGGCTAATTTGTAGAGGCTGGTCTCACACTTGCAATTTCCTGACCTCCAGCTGGAATTACAGGTGTGCACAACCATACTTGTCAAGCACTATCTTAATTTTCATTTCTTTGACTGCTGGTAAAATTGATTTGGGCTTCCTTTGGTACCAACCACCCATTGTAGGACAAATCCTATGCATGATCTAAGGACTTGTTAGCATTTCTTCCAGAAATACTTGATTGGAGCATTCAGTTCTGCCTTAAACATGAATCAGGATGAAGAGGCTGCAGGTTGGTAGTGATAGATTTTGTTCATATCTGAAGGAGCTGTATATGTATCATATTCTGAACTATATAGATATATATGACCCACTGAAGTGGCATCTGTCACAAAACTAAACAAAGACCACACAGAAGATTATTGCCATAAGTAAAACTGATTTGCATTGCTCCAAGGATTCTGTGAGAGTTTTGAGCTCAGGTTGTTACTACTATTGATAGGTCAAGGCAGGATTCAGAACCTGATCATGACCTTTGCACGGATTTATTTCACACTACAAGTCTCTTTATTTCTGTAATTTGAACACTAATTCTTTGTTATGTGCATCTTCTTTTAGTCCAACATTTGTTTGTCTTTTGTTTCACCTTTAACCTGAGAAGAATTTTCAAATTTAATACAATAAAGTTGTATTAATACAATGACTTAATATATTTATTAATACAATAAAAACAATTAGTGACTTTGCTGATAGCTTCTAATTTTTTCTTTTTCTTTCAGTAGAAACAACTTTACAACAATATGAAAATTTTTCACTCCTGCCAAATACTAGGAAAATAAATAAATTAAATCAGCTTTCATCAGATTCTTAGAGCAATGGTTCTTCAAGACGCAGTAGTATGTTAACATTTGATCCTGACACATTTATAATATTTCTAAAAATTTTTACAGACTTCATTTTGATTCATTGTACACAAATGGGGTACAAATTTTCATTTCTGTGGTTGTGCATGACATAGATTCATACCATTCATGTGATCATACATGTACACAGAGCAATGATGTCTGTCTCATTCCACCATTTTTCATACCCCTGCCACCTCCCCCTCTCATTTCCCTCTTTGTAATCTAAAGTTCCTCCATTCTTTTCTCAACCCCCATGGCCAAACCTGATTCTATATCATCATCCACTTATCAGAGAAAGCATTCAGCCTTTGTTTTTTGGGGATTGGCTTATTTCACTTTCTTCACAACATGAATGACATAAAAATATCCTGTGCACCATTTTAAATAATTTGAAGTTTTACATTCACAATTCTGCTATGGATATACTAGAATTCTAGTATTGACATACTACAGAGCACTGCCACAGCCTAAGTCCTAGTTCCACATCAGCAGTTGCAGAACATGCCCTCAGGGTCCACCCTTGTGCTGTGGTGCTCTCAGTGTGCTCTGCTGAATTTCAGCTGTCAATAACTGCATCCTTGTGCACAGGAGAAAATTTTAGTGGATCTGTAGGTCAGAGCACAGTCCATACAGACCAAGTTCCAGAGAATGAACACCCAGGAGAGGTCCTCAGCAACGTGACTCCTTGTAGTAGGCTGTTGACCCCTTGGGCTGTGTTTTCCTGCCCTCCTTTATCACACTGCCCAACACCTCGCTGGTGTCTCTGACTCAGCAGTGGCCTTTTGCCTGGGCCTTTGCCTAATTGGATTCTCAGCTCCTTTCCTATATCAGAACAGCCAAATGCTCCGAGTTCCCACCAGCCCTCCAGGACAAGCCCACTCTATCTTTGGCCTTCTCTGCAATTCTTTTCCGTCTCAACTCCTGCTTGATTCAGGAGCTGCCCCCTGACTTCAACCAGGTTTTAATTTCTGTGTGGCAGCAAATACATTTTCTAGCTGTAACCTATACTTCTGTAGCCAGAAACAGGGGGCTCCGATTTTTATTTCTATTCAATTACATGGTCAAACAATATGTTATATATTTTTGATTCTTGGTTACTTACTGAAATTGAATGAAAGAAATCTGACTTTTACAGATAAATGTGTTTCAATAAGGAGAAATATTCCCCCTTTGAATTCTGTTTCCATTATTTGGCTTGAATACCTATTTGATCTCTCCATGTCTCAGGGATCAGCATTCTTACAAAGACTGTTTAAATTTTGACTTTATATGTAGCTACTTTGGCTTTGTTTATATTTTAAGGTTCTGTTATGCCATTCAGGGTCAGGGTGACATTTTCTTGTTTGTTTAATCAATGAGTAAGGGTGTTTTTATATTTGCTGAAGAACAATCATTTCTTTCTTTCTTTTTTTTTTTTGTTCATTTAATTTTGATCCATTGAACACAAATGGAGTACAGCTATTGCTTCTATGGTTGTACACAAAGTAGAGCCACACCATCTGTGCGTTCATGCTTGTACACAGGGCAATGATGTCTGTCTCATTCTGTTATTATTCTTACCCCCCCACCCGACCCCACCCCTCCCTTCCCTCTATGCTATCTATCCTTCCTCCGTTCTAGCCCCGCTTCTACCCTGCATATACATCCTCATTCACTTATCAGAGAGATCATTCAACTTTTGGATTTTGGGGATTGTCTAATCTCACTTAGCATGACAATCTCCAACATCATCCATTTATCTGCAAATGCCATAAGTTTATTCTTCTTTATGGCTGAGTAATATTCCATTGTGTATATATACCGCAGTTTCTTTATCCATTCATCTATAAAAGGGCATCTAGGTTAGTTCCACAATATAGCTATTGTGAATTGAGCAGCTATGAACATTAATGTGGCTGCCATGACTGTAGTAATCTCATTTTAAGTCCTTTGGGTATAGGCCAAGGAGTGGGATAGTTGGGTCAAACGGTGGATCCATTCCAAGTTTTCTAAGGAATCTCCAAACTGCTTTCCAGAGTGGCTTCACTAATTTTCAACCCAGCAATGTTTGAGTGTACCTTTTTCCCCATATCCACGCCAATACCTGTTGTTGCCTGTATTCTTAATAAAAGACATTCTAATTGGAGTAAGATGAAATCTTAAGGTGGTTTTGATTTGCATTTCTCTTATAACTAGGGATGTTGAACATTTTTTCATAAACCTGTTGAATGCTTGTAGATCTTCTTCTGTAGGTGTCTGTTCATTTCCTTGACCAATTTATTGAATGGGTGATTAGTATTCTTGGTATAAAGATTTTTGAGTACTTTATAGATTCTGGAGATTAGTGCTCTATCTGAAGTATGTTTGGCAAAGATTTTCTCCCACTCTGAAGGCTCTCTCTTCACATTGCTGTTTGTTTACTTTGCTGAGAAAAAACCTTTTTAGTTTGCCTCTATCCCAATTAGTGATTCCTGCTTTCATTTCTTGTGCTTTGGGAGTCATGTTAAGGAAATCTGGTCCTAGGCCAACATGATGAAGATTTGGACCTATTTTCTCTTCTATTATGTACAGGGTCTCTGGTCTAATTCCTAGGTCCTTGATCCATTTTGAATTGAGTTTTGTACAGGGTGAGAGATATGGGTTTAGTTTCATTTTGCTGCATATGGATTTCCAGTTTTCCCAGCACCATTTGTTGAAGAGGCTAGAGGAATATGAATAGGAAAAGAGGAGCTCAAACTATCCCTATTTGAGGATGACATGATTCTCTATTTAGAAGACCCAAAAATTCCACCAGAAAACTTCTGGAACTCATAAATGAATTCAATAAAGTAGCAGGATATAAAATTAATGCTCATAAATCTAATGCATTTTTATTCGTAAGTGATGCATCCTCTGAGAGAGAATTTAGGAAAACTATACCATTCACAACAGCCTCAAGAAAAATAAAATACTTGGGAATCAATCTAACAAAAGAAGTTAAAGACCTCTACAATGAGAGCTACAGAACACTAAAGAAGGAAATTAAAGAAAATCTGAGAAGATGGAAAGATCTTCCATGTTCTTGGATAGGCAGAATTAATATTGTCAAAATGGCCATACTACATAAGCACTATACAAATTCAATGCAATTCTAATTAAAATCCCAATGACGGACCTCATAGAAATAGAACAAGCAATCATGAAATTCATTTGGAAGAATAAGAGACCCAGAATACCTAAAGTAATTCTTAGCAAGAAGAGCGAAGCAGGGAATATCACAGTACCAGACCTTCAACTATATTACAGAGCAATAGTAACAAAACAGCATGGTATTGGCACCAAAATAGGCAGGTAAATCAATGGTACCGAATAGAAGACACAGAGACAAACCCACATAAATTCAGGTATCTCGTACTTGACAAAGGAGCCAAAACCATACAATGGAGAACAATCATTTCTTTGACATAAAATTTGTTTTTTTACATGATAGTCTTGGGTTCTATGTTCTCTGGTTTACATATTTTATCATTTCTTTATTTTAAATTATGTTTTTAGTGACTGAAAAACTGCACAGTGACAAATTTCCAATGTGCTAATCTTGTTTTAAAACTGGCTATTATTTCATTTTTTTTGGTCTGATTATTGACATATTTGGAATTATTCATATTGTATTTTTGTGATTTTTCAAAACCAGACCTTTGCTTTCCATTCTTCTCACTCCATTTAGTTCTATTGATGTCATTTGGTCTTGGTTTTTTTTTTTTTTTTTTTTTTTTTTTAGTTATCCTGTTTTTTTCTCTCTCTCCATTTGAAAGTTATGACTAATTGCCTTTTTTTTCTCCCATGTGCCTCTGCTGCTTCAGAACTGGGTTCATTTTAACTCCTATACTACCATTCCTTAAATATTTATATGCTTCTTCAGTCTAAAATAGTTTAGTTATCACTACTTAATCCATCCTTCTCTATCAAATTTGGATTTAAAATGCTTTAATGCTGCCAGCTCACCCCAACTCTTCCTTGATGTCACTGTTACCTGCAGTGGCTTCCACTTCCACAGATGCAACCAGTTGCTGATCCAAAGTATCTGGAAAAAAGTTCATCTGGACTGAATGCATCCAGACTTCCCCTTCTTGTCCTTATTCTCTACACATTGCAGTTTAATAGCTACTTACATGGCATTCACATTGAATTAGATGTTAACAGTGATCTGGAGATGATTTAAAGTCTGTCGAGAAAGTGTGTAGGTAACACAAGGTTGTGAGTGTCTACAAATTCTGGTATCCATAGGAAATAGTGGAACCAACCCCCATTAATACCTGGGGACATCTGTGTTTCATTCCCATTCAGTTTTGAAGTATTTCTTAGTTTCTTGCAACCAAGGATTCTTCTTTAACCCTCTATAAGTGTACTAATTATTAATAGGCAAAGATGAATTGTGTAGGCTACTAAATATTATATGCATATCTTTTAATACATGTAGGCATAGAATCTATTTCATCAGTGCATTGAAGTGGAATGTGAGGATTTATAGACACTATAGTACTCTGTATTGCAAAACTTTATCAATTTTTTAAAATAAATTGGATTTAAGAATACCACTTAAGTATTCTCAGTCCCATACCTTCCATTTGGCACTTGGGAACTGAGTCAGCAGAACTCAATAAACTGGGAACTGCACAAGACCTGAAATTAACTCCTTAATTGATTACATTGTTGTGACAGCACTTCATATCTTCTAACATATTTGCAAAGTTTCAGTAAAATCTGGACTCCTCCATGTGTCAATGCCATTTCTGATGTGTATTCTACACAGAACATTTTTGAGAGCTGACTTTCTGGCCGTTAGTTTTACATTATCCAATCCCTGGCTCACTTGTCTTCTCACATGCCCTGGTAATCCCCATGGTACAGGGTATGCACTCAAGTTTGCCATCACTTTCAATGAGTTATGGATCTAACCAACCCTCAATTAGCAGATATTTCCATTTGAATGTCCCACAGTAGCCCAAACTCATTGGAAATGAAGTTCAACAGTTTATCTCTGCATTAAATCCTTTGTCCTTTTATACAGTATTTCCATCTTCTCTGTCACTCACAGTCACCATTTTTCAGAATATTATTAGAATTCACAAAATATGGCTTTGCAAATATAAAAATCACATTACAATATTATTTTTTCCTATGACCAAACTATTTTTCATACAACAAAACTATTTTACAGAGCAGATGTATTATATCTGATTTACTCTAAAATTTGTGCAAGAAGAAATATATATTTTTTTCTTAGCTAACTCTTACTGTATAAAAATCCATCTTTTGTGAGAGTAGAGAAGTGAATTCAAGGATTTTTGCCATATATAATCAGGAAATCCATGAATAGAACATTTATGTAACGTATTAAAAGGATACGGAAGCACTCAAACTGTTTAACCATAATTTTTTATATTAGAACTAAAGTACAGCAAGTAACACTTGCTGGAATTTGTTTTGAAATATACTGAATCTCTCATTTAGGAACACTAGGTGCTGAGCAGTGCCCAGTTGGTTCAAATTGAATGAAGGGAAGTTACGTTTTGGGGTCATATTACTGAATGCTCTGATCGATTTTCATATTATTGTTGGGTATGACAAGGATTGAGTACAAAACATTCTATTAAAAATTACTCTCCCAAGACGCCATTGTAGTCTTAGCAAACAGATTTGTGTACCACAACTACATTTTGAATTATAATGTAAACATTCAGGAGGGTGCTGCAGAATGCAGATATGCTGCATTTATAATAACGACTATGTTTAGTGTTTTGTACAAGATTATCTCTAGGTTTGCTAAAAGAAGTGATGCTCTTCTCTACGTTCTCTGAAGGGGAAATTCACAGAATGGTTGCTGGACAGAACCATAGAAAAGGAAGTGAAAAAATGCTAGTCGAATGATTATTTTTCCATTATTTCAATTAAATCAGGGTACTTAGCAATTTGTGTTTCCATGCGGCATAGTACAAATACTGGTTCCTCAATTTTTCTGACCTCTATTTTGAACTCTCATTGTACATGTGGAAGCATCTGTTTATTCCCCTTTCTCATTCTGAGCAAAGCCAGTACTGATCTTGAAAATATATACCCATTTTTGAATTGTAATATTTTTAATTCATTCGATGTTTATTTAAAAAGTTAAATATTAAATACCTGCTAATATGCCAGGGGCTATATTAAAGACTGGGGTGTAGTAACAAAGATGACCATCCCGCCCTGCTTTGAAGACGTTTGTATTTTGGTGAGAGAGTAACCCTGTTAACATAGAAGTGGTATTAATGGGTGGTCCATGCTTTATATAAATATGTGACCACTAGAGATGGTCTAAGAGATCCTGCATAGAGGAGCTGACGTTTAATTCATCTGAGGGATGATTGCCATGCCTCATGTGCAATTGGCTCAGAGGCTGAGCATGTGCAAAATCACTGAGCTATGAAAGGTACATTTTGGGGGCATGTCATAGGTTAATGGAGAAACCACTGGTAAAATTCCTTTAAGTATGTAAACTAAAAAATTTTCTATTTATGTTAATAAAGTATTGTTTTCATTTGTGTGCTTAACGTGTTAGACTATTTATGACTAGTATTGCTTCAAAATTAAACATTTTTATGGTTTTTATGTAGCAATTGTAATCAGAGAAGAGAAGTCCAACCAATTGTCAGAAAATGACCTGTTTCAAAGTATGCTTTTAGTAATATTCTCTTGAAAATGTATGTGAATCTATGATGATGTATATAGAATGTGTCAGGGGTGGAGGATTGGAATCAAGGGGTATAGATATTAGGTGTCTCCAAAAAGCTCATGTGAGAGACAATGCAAAAAAGTTTAGGGGTGAAATGACTGAGTTATGAGAGATTTAACCTAAATAGTGCATTAATTCCCTGACAGGGATTAACTGGGTGGTGACTATAAGCATGTAGGGTGTGGCTGGAGGAGGTAGGTCATTGGGAATGTGACTTTGGGGTATATATATTATCCCTTGAAGGTGAAGCTTTCTTTCTCTCTGCTTCCTGGTGCCATGATCTGAGCTGCCTTCCTCCACCACATCTTTCCGCCATGATGTCCCACCTCACCTCAGACCTTAAAGAATGAACTGGGACTGGGATGTCTGAAACCATAAGCCCCAAATAAAATTTCCCACCTCCACTTGTTCCTTTCAGGTCTTTGGTCACATCAGAGAAAAAGCTAACTGAAACACTAGTTCTAACAACTGGGTTATGATGCCAGAAATACTGTGGGCCTGCAGCCAGCCCTGTGCCCTGGTATAAAACACGGAGCTACAGAGGAGCAACCGTGCCATTCAGGGCTCTGACTAGTCCACAGGAAGAGTTTGCTGATGTTTAAATGGCATTGGTTTAAAACCTGGGCAAGGGTGCCTTCGAAGAAGGTAAAGAGATGAGCTCTCAGAATAGAACTAGAAAACTAGCAAAACCTAGCAAAACAGAGTATTCTTATCATCAGACTGGGTTATTTCTTTCCTTTTTTAATTTTCCAGATTTCTCCCCCCACCATTGTTCACACTGTTTCTCTTCTTCAGAATATCTGTGTAAAACGCTCTTCATTTTTAAGTCAGTTCAGATGTTACTTCGTTGAGATTTTCCGCAGTTAATAGCTCTGTGCCCACATTCCAACGAATGTCAAACAGCAGTTTTAACTTTGTTTTCTCCATAAAAATTTGAATATTTTCTATGCTAAAACTTACCATAGTACATAGTTCCTTAGGGTCTGGGATGCATGCTTTGAGAGTATAAGGTTTTATACTCCTGAATCTGACATCTTGTTTTAAATTTACTTAAAATCAGAAGGGATTTTAGTAGAATAGACTTAATTTGAAAGAGAGAGATAGGATATCTAAAATCAAAATAAATGTATATGTTTTGTTTATCAGTATAATTTCTTCCAAACGGTTATGTTCTTTCAAACAATATTCTCTATGTTTGAGGGCAATGCTTAGAATTTGGTAAATTCACTGGGCAAGGAGTGAAGGGTCCTGATAGACCCTCTCTTAATTCTGAATTTGTGCAATTCAGAGTCGTGAAATCGTGAAATTTCTTTTATTAAGAGGAACATTCATTTATTATATGAGGATCTGAGTTTTCCTTTGGTTCACCTAATATTTAGTAAGTTAGTATCCTCCCATCTCATTTCCAGTATTGACCTTCATTTGACCATTTTATTCTAGAACAGCAAGCTTTGGCCCTCTTCTGTCATCTTAGCTATTATCAGTCACTGTCATATTGTCACCATTAGAGTTTTATGCTACACCTTGCACAGTGATTGATTATATTTAATAATGAGAATGCTGACAACCTGAAAGCTGTTTATAATCCTTGCTAAGTAAGAAAATTTTAGAAAGAGGGAAGGGCCATTATCTTTTTTTTTTTTTTTTTCCGCGATATTTAGTGTTCCTGCAATCTGTGTGACATCTTTGACTTTGGCTAAGTTCTGCTTTATTACAACACATTCTTCCAGACCTAATTGGCTCATGCTATTTCCTTAGGCCATAGTTTATAGATGCACCTTATGTGACTAACTTACCCTATTCAATTTCCATGCCACCAACAATAGGAATCTGATGACAAGGAACGTTTTCAGTTAAAATGCACTTAGATTCAGACTTATCCTATTGTTCTGATTCTGTGGAGCTTTAACGTGGAAGACTTCACACATACATACGATATTTTGATTCTTATGCAGCATGTACCACATTTGAAAGGAGATTCTTCAACAATGACCTCTTTATGAATTAAAAGGCCCATTAGTCTAATAGCTGTAATTACTCACTTTTATAACTAAGTTGATTACATAATGCTGTGAAGGGCACATTGCTTTCTTGAGCTAATTAACGGTAATATTATTCCTACCAGGTACTATCCCCCTAAGATATATAAACAGGACACTATATCTTTTAGTTCATGTTAATAGTAATCATTTATCATAACATTATTAGAATGCATTATATGATCATGTGCATAATGCATTATTCTCTCTGTGATTGTAATAAAAATGTATTTACATTAATCGCTCTTTTCCTCTTATTAATATGCACATTAACCAATTTTGGAGAAATAGTTCTGAATATTTTGTACCCAAATTTAGGCAAGTGAGGTATTTGGGGGAAACATTGTCAAGACACTTTGTATCGCAGATACACTTTGTATCTGCTGTTATAGACATGCTTTGTGCCCTTAAGTTACTTCAACTCTATGAAACTAGGTAAAATTATATTAAAAATATGTATATGTATCATGAGGAAAGTAACTCATCAAGATATCCTAATTTACATGTGAGTTTTAGTGACTTACACATTTTCTTCCAAAATATTAGAGGAACATACCAAGGAGGGAAGGTGACAAAGGTCTATGTCCCACTGGAGGTTAGGGATTATGTGGGCTGTGATCAGCTCACAGGGCAGGACCATCATCTCACCATACTTATTTTGACAGTTCTTATTATACTTCCTGCCCACTTCTTCAGGTGTCCTCCATTCACTTTGTGGTTTTTCTTTCTGGATCAATTTATGAATGGCAAATTCCTGGATGGCATTACATCGTAATAATTTATACCCCACGTATATTTTCAAATATGCTTAGGAATACAAACCACATTTTTAAAATTAACACTGAAACCTCATGCATAACTTCTCTGATTAGAATTAGTGGAAAAGCTATGGTATGTAACATTGCTAAAACATTAGGAATTATAAAAGATGCATACAAATCAATTTTGATGTTGTTAACATGTATCTCCATTTATCTAAATAATTAAATAAATTATTTTTGAAGAGTGTTTGGTACTATTGGAAGTTAAAAAGCATACAAATATATGCATGTTAAAATCAGGCCATTAAATCAATATAATCAAACCGACTTACAAGGAAAAGTAACTAGAACTGTTTTATCTGGGGTTAAGTGTGTTTTCAAGACTGAATTTGGTAATGTTCCTATCAAGATCTAATGTTTTCCAAATCTAAATTTATCATAAAGATCCTGGGTAGCTTTAAAAAGAATCAAAATAATTGTGTCATTATTTCCTGAAACTACAAAGAGTATTCATTTAACTCATCGGTGTGTGTGTCGAATTTGTACAGAATATTCTCAAGTTATAAGTAATCATATCTGGTCATATCTGACATAATTGCTTATAATTCTGGACCACAATGACTAATTCTAATAAATGTAGTACTTGGAAGGATGTAATGAAGTGTGAGGAACACGAAGGAGAGAGACTCAAAACATTTCAACACATCATAGAATGTCTCAGAGAGGTCAAACCAACTTTTGTTTAACAAAGAACTGATTGATATTGAACAGATGTTTTCTTAGAGTGAACTTTGGCCCAAGGATAACAAAAAATATTCCATGTATTGAACAAAAAACATTTGCTCAATAAAAATGTTCCTGTCTAAAAGCTTTATTTTCTACCAAATAGAGGTATATTAAAAAAAATCAGGCATATACATGTTTCTCTGTGTATGTATGCACACACTGTGAATAAGATGCAAAATGCATAAAACTCCCATTTCTCTTGGAAAATGTATGTTAAGTGAATGAGAAAACTTGCACAGTAAAAGGGTGAACAACAATGCACAATTATTGTTTCTCTTTGTAAATATTTATACAGAAAATAAATGGTTAATACAGAAAATGAAACATGTATTCATTTGTAAATTTTGTAAGCTACATATAATTGGATATGTCCGGAATAGCATAATTATAATATTTATTCATAAATTATTTAAATTACAGGATAGCATTCACTGACTGAACAAGGCATCTGGTAATCATTACACCATTATAGACCTGTGTGATACAGTGTAACAACCTTTGAAGTTGCTTGTCTTCAAAAATAGCAAAATTAAGCAGTATAAGAAAAGTATAAAATTTTAATATTTCTTATATCAGAAAGCAACATATTTGGATACAATATAGAACTTACTACACATTTCTGGCAAATTAAACTAAAATAACGTAAAGAAAGAAATGTTCTTCTCAATTTTCTGAAGTATTCCAGTGGGCTAATGGCAACCTTGATCAGACTTATATTACATGAATTCATGAGCCTACAGTGATGACTATAAATCTTTCATGAGTCTACTACAGTCTTCAGGTTGCTTGGGTCATTGGGTGTCTTTGCATTCCATACTTTGGATGGTCCTCCATGATGTTTTTAATTCTGTGTCTACTGCCTGGGGTTGATGGATCCAACAGTGCTGGGCACCCTGTCCAGAGGAATATCGAAGGGCCCAGTCATGCAATTCTCCCCCTCAGGTCATTATTCAGTCCTTTACTCCATATGTAGAGTCAACGAGATGATTCAGTTCGTTCTGGAAGCCACTTGTGTGGGGTCCTTGTAAGCTCTGTGGCCAGGCATCAGTTCTAGAATGGTCTAGAAAGCAAATCATTCCCCTTGGTTGTCATGTATTTTTTCACCAGGATTGAAAGAGCTTGGGCCACCAAACAGGTGTTGTCATGCTGATTTGAAATGACTTAGAGTTTGCATTAAAAAGAGCCATGAAAAATCAGTTTGCAAGATCCTGCACACTCCAGGGGCAGCTCTGTGTGGATTAATTAGTTTTTCACCATATCTTTTGAGCAAAAGATAGAATATTCACTTTTGCTAACTTCTAAATGGGTTCCACTAATAGATCCCCTCCTGTTCTCTTCTTTCTCTTTTTTATTACAGTATTAGTTCTCTTAGCAGCCTTTATTACAGTTTGCACTGAGTTCTCGAAAGAGGGAGAAAATACATCTATGTACATTTTAAATGAGAAATTATCCCTTTACCCTAAAAGATGTATAATTTTTGACAAGTAATTTCTGAGAAAGTTTCTGTTACTTTCGACAAGAAGGATTATTTAAGTGTGCGTAATAGTCTGATTTAAAAATCTAAGAAGTGCACAATTTTGTTGTGACATTTTACTAACCTTACCCGTGTTCTCAGAGAAGATTCTAACTCATTAGAATGAGACGCAGATTGCAACATCCAGGCAATGAGAAACAGTGAGAACCTGAAATATTTGAGGCTGTATATGGAAAGAAAGAAACAAAGGTGCTGTGGAAATACATGCAACATATAATATCGTGCCTCTACTCTATAATGTCAAGAGCAAAGCATGTGAAGCATTCATGGATGATGAGCAAGAAGTCAGAGGGTGCTGGAGAGGAGCTAGGAAGCAAGAAAAGGGCAAAGAAACAGCAGTCATGTCTATGGGTGTGTATATAATGTCTCCTTGCTAGATGGGAGATGCTTTTCCCATACATTTTTAGGTGATTTCTAGGTCAGGGGACAGGTTGGGAGATCTATACTATTAAATACACAAGATTATCATTTTCTCCCTAAAAGAAATTTGTGGGCATGTGCATATGAATATACAAGAATGTTATTTTACAAATCATTTCATTTCTTTGGTAATTTGATCTTTCTTTAGAGTGACTTGAGGAGGCATTGTGAATTACTAAAAATAGCTTAGAGCAGGGACGAGAATTTGCTGAAAACTTAGACAAAAATGACCACAACATGTAAGAATTTATTATTACTAAAGAAAATGAACACATTAAATAATTTAGGAAAACAAAATTAATAGTGTTAGGTCAAGAGTTTGAAGGCCAGAAATTTTTAGAATAGGGGAATATTGAAGCATGATAGAGATCAATAATAAAATTTAGGCAACAAAAATACAAATGGTGCTGACAGGTGAGATTCATTAATACATTTTTTCAGCAACTGTTTTGGGGAGGCTCCATTGTGCCAGATACTGTGTTTCGACTTGTCACACGACTGTGATCAAGACAGATCAGTCAGGTCCTGTCTGGAAAATCCGCTTGAAAATGGAATAAATAGCTGAACCTCTGTAACTTTTTATTTGACTAAATATGCAAGCAATGCACTTGAATTCCCTATGGTGATGTGTGCCCTAAACTTCTGTCCACACTGTGCAGCTACCACAGCATTACTGAGATGATGAAACGTGACTAAATTAAATTCACACTGCGAAGTGCTTGATCTTAGTCTGTTGCTAATTCCAAGTTGAACATCCATCTATTGAATAAAATTTATTTGTAAATCCAAAATCAATACTCATGACACGTTCAAGGTCATTTGCTGAATTTGAAGATTGTTAAAAAAAACTTGAGTCACCCCAGACCCACATTCTCAGCTGACAGCAGACACACTAGAGACTCTATCTTCTTAATTCAGATTTCATACTGTGAAAGACTGTCCTTCTGGCAATCTTAGACTCCAAGCACTGTGCTGAAATGTTCTCCGTGTCCAGTCCTCCTAAGCACAAGAAGACTGATGTTCCTTATGGAGAAAGTGAGATGGGTTTGGCAAGCTTTCTTCAAGCACGATTTTCAATGCTAAAGAATCAAGAATATGTATTAAGATATCTTTGCACAGAAGCAAACGTACAATAAATTATGTGTTCATCAGTTGGTGAATGGGCGGGCAGGAGTCTAACCCTCTTTTTCCCCTAAGAGTAATGATTAGGTATTTGCCAATTAGGGTTTCCTTTGTCTTTACACAACACAACTGTAGCAAATAAGAATTTATCCTATATTGACTTTTCTTATAAATATATCATGTAACTCATAAGCAACAGTAGTTTCATGTAATGCAATTAAACAAGGTTTAATTCATAAGCCTTGTTTTCTAACACTTTGATGAAATTATTAGCCATTGCTCACACTGGCAAATTATCTGTCCTTTAACTTGGACAGGACTGTATAATTTTATTTGAATCCCCTTTTTCTTCCCTTGTGCCAATATATTGACACTTTTTAAAAAATTTTTTACTCTCTGATTTACTTTCTTCATTGCGCATACCCCATCCTGCTGTGACTGCTTTCTGATATTGGAAGTAATTTACTTACTGCAGAGACCTCAGGATCTCTCTTTAGGCAGTAGCCCTTTGATCATTTATTAAAGGAGTAACTTTCTGCCTGAAGTGTATAGATTTTATCAACTGTATTTCTATTACTGTCACCGTTTCTCTTCTTAATTGCCCTGGCAAAAATCTGTGTAAGTACTGAATGTCAGAAAGAGAAGATTTCATTATTTGCAAACTCACTTATGGTATATTTGCAAAGATATCTACAAACGCCCACTTTCATTTTAATGGAAAGGATTTTATGGATCATTTTAATTTTGGTCAGGAGTTAAAAAAAAAAAAAGATCATTCAAGTTACTGTCTGGGTGACCCTGGGTCAACACAACTTAAAAACCCCTTTATTCTAAGATCGTCTCTTGTCTCTTCCTATGAAGCAGCCTACAGAGACAGAAATCCATGGCACAAATCTGGAAGAACAGCAGGGGAAGCAAAATAAATGATGGGTCATGTGAAACATTAGACAATGAATAAAGATATCTGTCATTTTTGTTTATTTGAATTCTCAGTATCTAAGAAAACTGTCGAACATAGTCTGCTTACTAAATAAAAGAAAGTCGTTTAACAATAAAGAATTTGTTCCAAAGTAAATGACTGAAAGTAACAAGTTTGAATGCCAGTTCAGACCCAGACAAATTGTTGCCTCAAGTTCATGAGAGAATATTGGATATGATCATGTAGCTGCATTCCAGGACTCAAGGACTGGGTTTTATTTACAAAGAAAGAAAATTATTGATTTTAGAATATACAGTGCAGAAAGCATGTAATGAATTCTAATAAAAATTCAAAAATTCGAAAATCGAGCAGCATCTAAGAACTGAAATGTGAAAGTAGAAGTTACAAAAGAATAAACATTGAATCTCCTAAGACATATCACCAAATTTTTCTTTTTAAATTTTTTTTTAATTTTTTATATTTCAATTTTTTTGTTTCTTCTAATTAGGTATGTCTAACAGTAGAATGCATTTATGCATTTTGATAAATCATACAAAAATAGAGTATAATTTCTCACTTTTCTTGTACGTATTGTAGGATCATGTAGGTCATGCAGTCATATACGTACATGAGGTAATGATGTCTGTTTCACTCTGCCATTCTTTCAGCCCCTATACCCCTTCCCCTTCCTTCACTCTGCCCTATCTAATAAAAAGTAACTCTGTTCTTCCCTAGTGCTCCCCGCCATTGTGAATTAGCATCTGCATATCAGAGAAAATATTCAGCCTTTTGTTTTGGGGGATTGGCTTATTGCACTTAGCATGGTATTCTCCAACTCCATTCATTTCCCAGCAAATGTCATAATTTCATTCTTCTCTAAACTGAGTAAGATCACCAAACTTTTAAAGCTACCTTTGCAAGGTTGTTAGACTGGTAGACCGTTTGCAATCTAACATAGACTTTAAATGTATTGCATGTTGAAAGTCATGAGATCATAAATGTGGATTCCATGATTTTAAAGTTTGGAGAACAAAGAGTTGGATGAAGGGTGTCAATCAGTTCTCACCCACATACTAATACATCTGATGGTCAGTGCATGAGCAGGCACACCATGACTCTGGAACAAGTCCAGTGTGTGCCTGCTTTCACATAACCTATGAGGCAAGAGTGAGTTTCACTTGAAAGAGTTGTGGGAAAATGTAAAGAAGAATATGAGACAGAATTACTCAAAAAACTAAAATATTTACTGTCTGCATGCTTCCTTTTAGAGGGAAGCTTTGCCAACTCTGGCACCAGAGGGAAGTTTCTGCTTCTGTGTCCTCAGAACTCTGTCCCTGAGCCAAGGCTGTTCTGAGTTGGATCAACAATAAGAAGCAGCTTGCAGAGGCTTGCTCCTTCAATAGTGGATGGCAAAACCTGGGAGGCCTTGCTCAAAATGAGAGGAGCTCTCAATTCCAATCCACACAAGTGCATTCACACACACACTGGGAAGAGCAGCAACACACACGCCTACAATATGAAATGAGTGGCTATTTATACCTAATGTGATATGGTAATTGTGCATTTGGATGGGTTAATAAGAAAAATTTTGTCCCTTGATAATGGCTTTGACAATGAGTTTTTTCGTATATCACACTTTTAAAAGGATAAGAAAATAAAATGTGAGCAAGTGACACTTTATCAAAATAGAAAGCTTTGAACGGAAAAGGGAAAAGATCAAGAGAGGAAAAAGCAGACTACATATTAGGTTAAAATGTTGCATACCATATATATGATGGGGGAGCAATCCAAAATAAATGAGGAAGTCACAAGCCCGGTAGCAAACAAGAAACAAATAATTTAAAAATGGATAAAGAACCTAAAAAGGAGATGTATGAACAGCCAACAGGGACATAAAAAAGTGCTCAAAATCACAGTCATCAAGGAAATGCAAATCAAAACCACCATTAGATATCACCTCAAGCCAGTCAGGACAGCTTTTACCAAAAAGACAAGTGATCACGAGTGTAAGTGAGGGTCTGGAGGGAGGGGAAACCTTGTGCAGTGTTGATGGAAACATCAATCGATTCAGTCATTGGAAAAGTGTATGCAGGAGCCTCAGAAAAATGAATATCAAACTACTATGTTAGCCAGTAATCTCTTTGCAGGGAATTTACCCAAATGAAATGAAAGACACTTCTCATAGCAAAATCTGCCTTCCAACATTCATCTCAGCATTGCTCACAAGACACAAGGCATAAAAACAATCCAAGTACCCTCAACAGATTAATGGATAAAGAGAACATGGCATGCACATGTGTATGTGTGCACCCACACATATATAATGATATATATGTGTATGTTTATATATATGCACACACACACTTACATATGAATATTGCTCAGCCTCACAAAAGACTGGATACTGCCACTTGTGATGACATGAATAAACTTGGAGGACATTGTTAAGTAAAATAAGTTGGTAACAACAAGAAAAAATTAATGCATGACGTATATGTGAAATCTAAAACAAAAAAATAATAGAATGGTGGTTACTAGGGATAGAGAAGGGGGAGAAAACTGGAGAGATGTAGATCAAAGGGCACAAACTTGCCCTCATGGAGGATGACTAATTCCGGAAATCTAAGGTGGAGAAAGAATACAGTTAATAATGTGATATATTAAAAATTCACTAAGAGTGGATTTTATGTGCTCTTTTTATACACAAAATATCAACTATGGAAGGTGTGGGATATGTTAATTTTCTTACCTGCGGACATCATTTTATTATGTGCATGAATATCAAAACATTGTGTGGTGCATCTTAATACATGTGATAAAAAGTCAATCAGAAGAGTTTCACAAACCCATCCTCTTGCCTACCCACCTAAGTGCACTGGAATTTTTAAATGTTTCCTTTTGTTTCTATGGATTTCTTTTTTAATGCCCCCCACTTTACACCCCATGCATTCTCACCTACTAAGCATTCTGTAATTCCCCTAAGCGTTATTATTTCTCCTTATCCATTCCCCTTAGTTATAAGTATGATACAATTTTTTGCACTGTTAAGAATACCCTCTTTTTACCCTGCATCTGCTTCCATAAAAACCTCCTTTTCTGTTTTTCCCTCTAAAGTAGCACTATGTGCAAGAGATTCTACGCACTTAGAATCCAGTCCCTGCCTTCCCAATCTTTCTAGCTGGGCTTGACCTCCTCCATTTCACCCAGCTCCAGTCAAGGTCAGTTACCTCATTGTGGCCATACCCAAGTGTCAATTCTGAATGTGCTTTTCCATCCACCCACATTTGACACAGGTGGTTATCAACTTTTGACATGTTCTCCAGGAGGACCTCGTAAGTACCACATGTCCTCCTCCTGCATGGGAAGGCCTCAGGCCACGCTGTTGGATCTTCTCATGATGCTGACCTCTAAATACCTCCAAGGTTTGAGCCTCAGACTTCACCATCCACAGCTGTTCCTTAGGTCTTATCTTTTGCTTTTGATGACATCTGTGCTCCAATGGGCTCTGTGTATTGACCTCCTGAACTTCAGACACACCCACCCATTCAGACATATCTGTATTTGAAAGTCTTCAGTACGTGCAGTTCTGTGCCCCGAAACACACACTTCTCGCCCTTTCGCTTCACCCCTCCCACAGCCTTCCACATCACCTGAGTGTCCTGCGTGACTCCCATCTCTTTCTCTTGACCGGTCCAATCTGTCAACTGATAACTTCAATTTAGTGGTCCTGAAACATCCCCAGACTTCCCTTCACTCTTCTGGTGCCTCCTTGCCCAGACACGGTGCTCTCTCTCACTCAGGCCTGCCGTCATCTGCCTATGTGGCTCCCCCCACTCACTCCACAGCAGACCATGGCCAACCTCTGCTCAGAACAGTCCAGTGACGTTCAGTCCCTCTGGCCTTCATTTTTCTCTCTGAGCCGCAGTCTCTGTGCCCTCTTTCCTGTGCTTCTGCTCAGCCGGTTTCACTTGTTTCCCAAGCACACGTGTGCACGTCTGCTTCCCGCTCAGCGCTGGTCCCTGCTGCTCACCTTCCTGCAGCTTTCTTCTTCGCACAGATATTCTCAAGGTCAGCCCTCCATGTCTTTGTCTTTGCTCAAACACATGACTTTGAACATGGTCCCCCTCACCTTCTCTTTTCCTCGTTTTTCTCCATACTAATTTCAATCATATTCCATGATCAATGTGTGACTTAGGAATCTGGTCTTTGCTCTTCCCTGCTCAGTGACTAGACGTCATGTGTGTGGGGATATTGTCTGTTTTGATCGTAGAGTGCCTAATGTACATTAAGCTCTTAAACCATTTTCACCTCTGAGATACTTCATATCACAGGCTTTTTCACTTCAAAACCTATTAAATGTGTTGCTAGGCAGTATGATACAAGAATTTAAATATAAGTGTAGAAAATAAGCAAGAAAAATCTTCTCCAGTGAATTCTCTCTCAGACAAATTAAGATGTAAACTGTTTTTTAAGTTATATAAACAGCAGTGCTACATAGAGCAAGCGATATTTTGTAAGGAGAACCAAAGCTAGGGTTAACAAATATTTTTTATGATTTAAGAATATACCCTAGGTACAAATATGATTACATGAATGGTATGAATGTACATCATGCACAACCATAGAAATGAAAAGTTGTACCCCATCTGTGTATAAGGAATCAAAATGTGGTCTGTTAAAATTTTTTAAAAAGAGTATTTTGAAACTAATGCATAAAACACAAAATTTATACATGTTTATGGGCTATTGCATGATGTTTGGATACCTGTGCAAATTGCATAATATCTAAATCAAAATCAGGTTAAACCTATTCGACTTTGCAAACATTTCTTCTTTCTTTACAATGAAAATATTTAAAACGCTGTCTTCTACCTGAGGAAATACGCAGTACATCATTGTCATCTACAGACACACCAGGACTTTAGTTCCGTCTGACTACATCTTCATATCCACTAATTAACCTATTCCAGGTGTCCCACCCAGACATTTCCTTCCTGGTTGACCTTTAATATTGTTGGTAGAAGATACATTGATTTGATAAAGAGTTTTATGATCTTTTGAATTATTTTCCCAGCTTTGTTGTAATCATACTTTAAATGTAAAGATTGGTTTCGAGTGTTTTAAAGATCTTTGTACAACCAGAGAAACAATAGCTGTACTCCATTTGTGTTCAATGAATCAATAAGTAAATAAAAAAAAGATAAATGTTAGTTTTATCATCCACATACTTTATAGTTCAATTCAGAATATGTTTTTCAGTAATTATCATTTAATTAAATATCAGAAAAAATATTAATTTATTTTAGTTATTCAATTAAGAATGATTAATTAGGAAACTTTTATTAATTACACATGTAAGTGTAAAAATCATAAATCTATTGATTTTTCCCAAATCATCACACTTACATGACAGAAACTCTGATAAAGAAATAGAACATTATTTTCATCTAAGGAGTTTCCTTTATGCTATTCTAAGTCACTATTCTCCCAAAATTAAACCTCACATTAACTTCTAACTCAACAGATCTGCCTATGAATTTTCATATTTCATATGCCTGAAATTGAACTCATTTTTTTCTTTTGCATAATATTATCTTCATGAATTATGTGTATGTCTTTACTCATAGAAAATGAAAATGAAAACTCCATTTCATTTTATAATATGAGTTATCTCTTCTTTTGGACAATATTTGGGTTATATTCAGTATTTTACAAATATTATACTGATACTATGCACATATTAGTGTGGGTGGGTCTGTATTTCAGTTCTGTTGAGTATGTAAAAGATTACTCATAGTTATGCATATAATTAGCTTCAGCAGCTGTTACCAAATGGTTTTCCAAAACGTTTTTAGCAATATGCATCCGCCTGTAGTACAGAGGTGCCATATAGAGCCTTTATCAATATCAGAGCGCATGTGCAATGGTTATCTTGGAAGATTGTAATGAATCTGAAAGGTCCCAGCTTCATAGATATTGTGTTCACTGAGTCTCTGAATGGCACCCTGGGGTGACGTCACTGTGTGACTTACGCTTTCTACGTTTCTGTAAACACACACTATAGTGTTTGCACAATGAAAAATTTGCCTAATGCACATTTATCAGAACAATCCGTCATTAAGCAGTGCACGACTCTATGTGAGCCTTCTGCTTTTATCTTGTGCCTGTTTTTCAGTCTTTCTTGTGAGTATGCTGTGATGAAATTAATTTGCCTTGTTTAAGATTTTAAAAAATCGCTTTTTTATATGTGGATTTTCTATATGGAATTTTTCTTTTCTGAAGTACCTGTTCAGATCTTTTGTCCATTTTCTTCTTTTCTCCTTTAAAAAAATTAAACTACTATTTATGTGAACTATTGCACTCCATATTTAGATGTTTTCTTTTTTAAGAGTGTATTTTGTGGGACAGAATGATTAATTTTAATGTGTCACAGTGACTCATTTTTCCTTTGGGATGAACAAATTTTGTCCACTAGTTAAGAAATATTTCCCACATGAATTGCATGAAATCATTTTATTAAATTTTCTTATAAATTATTCCTTTGCTTTTTACATTTAACATTGACAGTTCACCTGAAATTAACATTTGTAACCATCCAGTTGAGCTATCATAATTTACTTAATATGTTATCTTCCTCCTTTCACTCTGTTGTCACCTGTGATATAAATTTCAGTGACTAAATGGATGGTTCTATTTCTTGACTATTAAGTACACTGACCTGATTTTCTATGATGATGCCCATTCTCTCTTAAATACATGAACTTTATATTGTGACTAATTTTAGTTTGTGGTAAAATGAATTTTGTTAGTTTCTATAAAGATTAGAATATCATGCTGCTTTATTTAAATAAGTGTATTCTCATATTATTTTATAATTATAATATTTTCTAGATTTCAATCTAAACAAGTCTTTGTACAGTACAAACCAATATATTTTGCCATAAAGAAATAGATCATTGCTAACTCCATAATGCTAGTCAAATCAACTAAATCCTCAATTCCCTTTTAATAATATTAATCAATGGAATGTATAAAACACTGTCTATAAATCTTATCAGAATGTTGCAGCAAATGATGTGCTTCCAGGTGAGGGTGACAATTAGGAGCCAATGGAAAAATAAAAAGCTACATTTTATCATCCCAGATTTTTAAAGAGAATCCGGATATTCTGCATCAAAGGATTGGGGAAGATGAGAGGCAAAAGGACTCTACACAAAGGATGGAGATGGGAACAGAGACCCAGAGTGTGTGAGCGAGGAGGAGAATGAATTGAGACCATTTGGTGCTGAGATGGTCCCTAAGAGGACTGGATGGAAATGCTAACTTCTGTGATATCATCGTTGCATACTGTATCCCCTAAATATATTCAATTAAAATAATAATAGTAAAATAAATAAATAGGAAGAAATTTAAAACTGAAAATAACAAAAAAGAACTCTTTGTTTTATGCGAAAGTGAAAAGGAAACCAATGAAATAGAGAATTCAAAACAGTGATCCACATGTAGGAGGAATTCAGAATAATAAAAATGATGAGGATAGTAATCACTTTAGTTATATAATAACGGCATACTACCAAAACCTCATGCTGTATACCTTAAATAGACCTATAATGAAATGCAAATAAATATAAGAATAAAGCTTAAGACAGGGTATCTGAGACTTTAAAAAATGGGAGAAAGAAGAAATAGAACCTTACTTGTGTGAAATGGACCATATAAAGCAGGGCCTAGGGAAGGAATTCCCATGCTTAAATGACAGAATTAAGAAAATCAGCTGGGTGCAGTGGCACATGCCTGTAATCCCAGCAGCTCTGGAGGCTGAGGCAGGAGAATCAAGAATTCTAAGCCAGCCTCAGCAAAAGGAAGGCACTAAGCAACTCAGTGAGACCCTGTCTCTAAATAAAATATAAAAATAGGGCTGGAGATGTGACTCAGTGGTTAAGTGCTCCTGAGTTCAAGTTCAATCCCCGGTACCCCAGTCCCCTGCCACCAAAAAAAAAAGTCTCACTTTCTCAGGCTTTTAGGAAAAATAACAACAACAAAAAACAGGTCACTTGTCTCTTGTCTCTCACAGAAAGAGCAAGCATAAACAGCTTGTAACCCAGAAGCTAAGCCCCTCTTGTACCATGTTCTGACACTCCAAATTTGATCTTTTCATGGAACAAAGCGCCAGGGCAGCTCAGGTAGAGCCTGTCTCTGGATTGTGATCTCTAAGGAAACCTCCAAGTTGAAATAACCTTGAACAGTGAGGGGCAACAAGCTTTGAAATTTAAAACTCTTAAAAATGGTTGGCAAGGGTTAATTTTTTTTTCAGATAGTCAGACAAATTATTGTGGAAACTATTTTTTAACTATGCCCTGTGAGCCCTTGTCTTTAACCAAGTCAACATATCTATTTGATGTATATCCTTTCATTATTCTCTTTCTTTATTCATCTGAAAAATAAACTGTGGAATGTTCTAGAATGAAGTTGTGTTTCAAAAGGGACTTAGTAATGGATTGTAGCCTCAAAACAGTTCGAGGTGGGTGGAAATCAATGATCCAAAGATTGTTAAACAGATTATAATAAGGGCACATGCTGAAACAAACTCTCTGCCACCTGGGAAGATATTTAGTAATCAGGTTTGATTGCTAACAGTCTGCTCTGTCACACTGAGTGAATCTTAGCTCTGTCCTTCTTTCCCCACATCTTAAAAGATTTACCAAGGCAGATCCTCAGCCTCCTGGTGACATGCAAGATTTTATGACCTCTGGAATTGACATCTCAAAACCACCTACCCCAGTGTCAAGACAGGTGACACTTGAAGAATAAAGCCTAATACCATCCTCAAGGGTTGCCCGGACTCATTGGACTTTTATATTGTGGTTATTCATGTGTGGAGGATGTGTCAAAATATTTTAACCATTCTATGAAAACAGAACACGTTTAAATTTATCAAAGAAACTTGTCTGAAGTATTCATCACACTGGTTGATGGAACATTATTTTCACCAACAGAAATCCATTTTTGAAATTCTCCAAGCTCTATTCTGTAAGCCTAGATTATTGATAAAATCCACAGTTCTCACTTGCAGCCTTTTTGATGTAATGCTGAATGGTCCCATAAAAATTATGCATTCTTTATTAGCATGCTATCAGAGGAGGGTTATATTTTAACCAAAATAACACTCACATAGTCACACGCTTTATTTAATAAAGTATGTTAAAGCTAGCTGTAAATATTGAAAGAACTTGTTAGTGTAGAATAATCATGGTAATGTCAATATATATATATTGCTTAATAGGAACGGACAAGAAGTGTGAAGATTAATGGATTGAGTAAGATGTTCAAAACTGCAATTAATTATCAAATTGAAGCTCTATTTTGCATCTTAAAGATTTATTTATAGCTAAAAGAGCATCATTAAACTCTGGGAACTTCTTTAGACAGTAAATTTATCCTGGGATAATGGAAGAACACTCTCATTTTCAATTATTTTATGGCGAAAATAGAAGATTAATATAAAGCTTGGTTCTACTTATATTTCATGTTAACTAAATCCCTAAAATTAAGGAAGATCTGGGTCCAAAATTCCCTTGCTTTCTTTTCAAGTATTTTCTTCCTCATCAATGGCCCCTCACCACCATCTCCATCTGCATCATCTTTAAAAATTTCTCAATGGAAAATGAGACTGACAGGCAAAATTCAATGTTTAGAAGCCATAGATTCATTCCTCTCCAATCCCAACCCCCCCCCCCCCCCCGCCCCAGGGCTCTAGCTGCATGTTTTGACTTCGGGGGACTGCATTCTCCAGTTCTGTTTACACAGAAACTCCCAATAAAGGGCAGCTTGCTGTCATCTCTCAGGTCAGGAGTAAGTCCACTGCTGGATCAGTGATCCAACATAATGAGCAAGGCCCAATGAAATAGATGTTTGCAGGCCTTGGGTGAAGGCTCAGGGCTGGTTGAGCACCAGAGCCCAGTGACCTGGGTGCCTGGACTATGGCTTAGCAGGGGACACAGTCTGAGTGGAATATCATCCCTGTTTCATGATTTACTAAATATTATCCCTGTATTGTAATTCAATTTACAGGTATTTTGGACTCTCCGTTCATAATATACAATTTTAATGGTTAAAAAAACTATTAAAGTGGCATGTTTTATAAGCACTAAAGCTAATAAGAACATTTATACATTGGACTGATGACTTATTTTCCAGAACTCCCCAAATATTGATTAATTTCATTGAAGGACTTTCATTTTTGTTGGATTACTTCAAATCTATTTTATTTTTATTTATTTATTTTTAATTTATTTAATTTTGATTCATTGAACACAAACGGAGTACAGCTATTGTTTCTCTGGTTGCACACAAAGTAGAGTCACACCATCTGTGCATTCATGCATGTACACAGGGCAATGATGTCTGTCTCATTCTGTTATTATTCTTACCCCCCCACCCTGACACCACCCCTCCCTTCCCTCTATGCTATCAATCCTTCCTCCATTCTTGCCTCCCTTCCACCCTGCATTATGCATCATCATTCACTTATCAGAGAGACCATTCTGGCCTTTGGATTTTGGGGATTGGCTAATCTCACTTAGCACAAGAGTCTCCGACATCATCCATTTACCTGCAAATGCCATAATTTTATTCTTCTTTATGGCTGAGTAATATTCCATTGTGTATATATACCACAGTTTCTTTTTCCATTCATCTATTGAAGGACATCTAGGCACTCTTTTCCTAGAAGGTATTAACATAATCTTGAATCACATGTAACAAAATTGATTGTTCATTCTGTCAGGAAAGGTCATTAGTGGTACTTATTGTATGAAAGAAATGATGTGTCTCTTAAGCAATTAGAGGAACTTTTTCAACCTTTTTATATAATTTGTTGTCATGGTTTGGATAAGAGGTATCACCCAAAATCTTATGAGAAAATATTTATAGGTGAAATAATTCAATTATGAGAAGTATAACCTAATCAGTGTATTAACCCATTTGATGGATTACTAATTTGAAAGGGTGGTAATTGTGAGCAGGTGGGGTATGGCAAGAGGAACTAAGTCTCTGGGGACATGCCCTTGGAGATTACATCTTGTCCCAGTCTCTTCCTTCTCTCTCTCTCTCTCTCTCTCTCTCTCTCTCCTACGTGGCTGCAGTGAGATGAGCAGTTTTTCTCCACCATGCATTTTTGCCATAATGCTCCACCTCACTTGTCCAAAGTGATGGAATTGGCCAACAGAACTGAAGCTCCAAAACTATGATCTCAAAATAAACTTTTCCTCTAAGTTGTTCTGGTCAGGTAATTTGGTCAGAGCAATGAAAACTTCTAAAATAAAAAATTAGCACCAAGAAATGGTGTTGCTCCTCTGGCTAACCTGACTGTATTGTTCAGAGTTTTTGAAATGTTAGCAGAAAGACTTTGGAAAGCTTTGGAGACACAGTTTGGAGAATTCATAGAAAGCCATAAGCAGAGTTTAATGCATAATTCTGGTGGGATCTCAAAAGACCAGAACGCATTAGGAATGCAAATTACTAAAGATTCATGAGAATTGAGAGAGGACACTACTGGGAAATGGACTAGAGGCTACTCACATTATATCATGGCAAGGAATTTATCTGGATTTTGTCCATGACCTTAGACTTTATGTGAATCTGAATTTGAAGGTGATACACTGACTAATCTGGCAGAGAACATTTCAAGGAAGCATCACATTCAGATGGTGGCTCTGATATTGCTGGAAGTTTTTACCCAGTTTTCTTATGATAATTAGGATTAAAAAAAAACAGAGTGGAAGGATTTCAAAACTTCCAGTTGGTCAAAAAGGTGAGTGTGAAATTGGAGCTGAGGAAGATATGCTTGTTAAAGAGATTAGCATCACTTAAGAGAAGCAAAGTACTTTATATAGAGACAATGGAAAATATGTCTTAAGAGCATCTTGGAAACATAGTCATTTCAGGCTCAAGGGTATAAAAAAAGACCTTAGAAAGACCTTGGGGGCACACTTCTCACACAGTTGTGCCTTGATGTGTCTTCAATTCATTTCATCATGTTCTACCACTCAGAGCGTGCTGCAGCTTTGGTCCAAGAGGTCCTGGCTACTATTCAAGCTGGCAGCAAACTTTAGTCTCAATCATGTGGTAGTTGATTGTGCAAGAATATAGGATTCAGAAATTAGGGAGTCATGGAAGTCTCTACTAATATTTCCAGCAAAAGCCTATGGGTCTAGGCAAAGTTTAACAGGGTCAGAATCCCTGTGGACTGCCTCTGAGAGGGTAGTATGTGAAACTGTGAGATGGAAGCCAAAACTACAGGAAAGACCCCCAAGATTCAGAGATGACAGTATTCTGAAATGTCTGCCAAGGAAAGCTGCTGTCAGCAAACAGCCAGAACGAGAAAGAGGTCATGAGCACTGCAACAAACAAGTGCATAGGGGCAGGACAGTTCACACCATTTGGAGCTCACATCTTGTTGCCATGTGTCCCAAATACTCCATGTGGAACTACAGATCTTTTTTACCAGCCAGGTTTGTATCTTGAATTGATTCCATTCTTTCTTTCTTTGCCCTTATTTCTCCACTTTACAATGGGATTACTTACATGGTATCATTGCATATTGGATATATTAAATGTGTATCTGATTTTTATAGGATAGTTTGCCTGGAGGCTCAGAGGAGACTTTGGGCTTGGACTTTTGGAAAGTCCTGGAGCAGATAAGACTATGGGAACTCTGGGAGGTGGAATAAATGCATTTTGCATTGTGAGATGGATATGAGATTTGGTGTGCCAGAGGTGAAATGTCATTGTTTGGATATGATATGTTCTCCTAAGTTTCATGAGACAATGTTCAGGAATGAATTTATATCACGAGAGATGAAACACAATCAGTGGATTAATCCAATTGATGAATTAATAATTTGACAAGACTACTGCACTCGTTGGTAACTGTAAGAATGTGGGCATGGCTGGAGGAAGTAGGTGTCTGGGGGCATGATCTTGGGGATTATATCTTGTTCCCTGGCTTCTCCTTCTTTATTTCAGCTTCCTGCATGGTGTGATCTGAGTTACTTACCTCTTACATGCCCTTCTCCCATGATGCACTGCCTTACTTCAGGTCCAAAGCAATGAAGTCAGTCAAGACTGAATCAGTCAGTTAGACTGAATCTCTGAAATAGTGACCTCAAAATATACTTGTTTTCCTTTAAGTTGTTCTGGTTCAGGCATTGGCAATGTTCAGGCATTTTGGTCAGGCAATGTTCAGGCATTTTGGTCAGGGTGATAAATGCTAACTCATTTATGCTAATAATTAATATTATTTGTTATAAATAATAACTAATTATTTATTATAATAACTCATTTATTATAAATAACTAGTTATTTTTGTGATTCAGGATGAAAATTCTCACCGAAAATAACAAGAAATTCAATGATTACAATTAAAATGAAAGAGAAATAAGAAAAAAAGAAGAGAGAAAACTTTAGCCATGAAGTTATAGCTGAACAAATTATATAGTGAATGTTCTTAAGAGTCTTTTTATGATGTTTAACTAGTTAAATGCAAATGATACATGTCATAACTAGAAATTTTGATTTTTAATACTCAGTGGAAAATTACAGTAGTGTGATATGTAGTTATGAAATGTAAATGAGTAAATATTTATTTAAATGTTGCTAGGAGTCAGAAGTCATATTAAATAGATTATCTTCATGTAACCTTTAATTTCTATATTATCTGCCTCTATGGCTCTTTAATCAATTAAATTCAAAATAACTTAAAGTATAAATACTAGCATTTTCACTTTAGACATCAGCATTATGTCTCTTGATGAAGACTTTTAATATACTCTGTTACATCATGTTCCATAATGTATCCTTCACATTATTCAAAAGAGTGATATAAATTAAGTTTTAATTGAGAGCATACAAAATTCTGCACTTAAGAATTATGTTAATGTGATTCATATCATTATTATAGTCCAAATCCAATAGCCGGATTTGCATTGAATTTGTAAGTTAAGGACATTAACTTATACAGGAAATAACATCTCAGCAAGCCAATTTCTAAATTTACAATTTCATGTAAATTTATTTTTCCTTTAGGAGAAATAGTTCTTATAGTTTGTGCTCCAGAAAAAGTGGGACCCGCTGTGTTGACCTTTTCCTGACATCATGTAACTTCTGGGAAAACCTGTAAGTAACTCAAGAGCTTATTCTCAATTTAGAGGTGCAAATATATGCCATGGTACTCTTTAAAAATTAATGTCAATAATATATAACATTGACAATGCACTTAAGACTTTCAAGCACTTTGGTATCTATTGATGGTTGCATCAGTGTAATCTTATAGAAAAATCACTCATCATTCCTAGTTAACGTGAATTTTTTATTTTCAAATAGTGTATGAAAATAATATTTTTCTGCAACATCCATGTAAGAGGCATAGAAATTTTCGAATATGCTTATTTAATTCGTTTTCTATATAATGTTTCAGATAAAATGGAGTAGTGAAAAGAGCTAACATGGAACTCTGTAAAAACTCACTTTTAGGCAATCATTCATCTCTTTTCCTATCAAGATAAATTTGAGCTATAAAATATTTTTTCTTATAAACCTAATAGAATTTTGAGAATTACATAAGCAAAATTAATTTTTGAGGAATAAAATCCAACCTTCTAAAATTTTAGTGACAAAATGTTATCCCAGCTAAGATTTAATAGGAAAATTATTCTTACAAAATATATGTCACCAACTTAGATCACCTTCAACAAATGAATGAATAAATAATGGAATACTATTCAGCCATAAAGAAGAATAATATTATGACATTTGCAGATAAATGGATGGAATTGGAGAGTATCAGGCTAAGTGAAATAAGCCAATCCCAAAAAACCAAAGGCTGAATATTTTCCCTGAGAAGTGGATGATGATATATAATCGTTTTTGGGGGAGGGGGGTGAGAGAAGAATGGAAGAACTTTAGATTATGTAGAGGGAAATGAGAGGGGGAAGGGGTGGGGGTATGGAAAATGGTGGAATGAGAAGACATCATTACCCTATGTACATGTATGATTACATGAATGGTATGAATCTACATCATGCACAACCATAGAAATGAAAAGTGGTACCCCATTTGTGTACAATGAATCAAAATGCAGTCTGTAAAAATCAAAGGAACAACAACAGCAAAACAAACAAACAAACATGTGAAACTTTCTGGTTAAAGCTGAATTGATGACCCTAACTATTCTATTTTTGCCTAGGAAAGAAACGTCAACAACTTAGGAGGCTTATAGATTCTGATCACAGCTTCTCTCAGAGGGCTGATGCATGCATGCCTCCTTTGTGTGTTATTTAACTTCTTCATTAAGTCTTCAACATGAGAAAGAGGAAGAAGAAAGAAAAAACAGCTTGAGGGTGGTTTTGGCCGATAACTCATCTGCACATATAAGAAAAAGGACATCCTGGACACAGGATTACTATACCTTTAATTACAATGAAATCCAATAGCCATGATGGAAATTAGAAAATTAAATCACACAAATGTTAAAAGACTTTTTATACTAACAAGAGTTGAAAAAGCTTTTGAGGTTAAAGTAATTGGCAATTACATATAAGATAATGCTATTAATTGTGTTATTAAAATGTGGGTAAAGGTATCATGAATTACAAAACACGCAACTGCAGTTTGGTCCCCATATAATCTGTGATCTTTTTAAAAGGAATTTGAACCAACTCACTCTTGATTTTTTCTCTACCTGGAAGGCTCTTGCATTGGTCAGATAAATCCAGAGGTCAATTCCTTATTTCAGGCAATACGCAATCTGGAAAACAGACACCACTGCAGATAAATTAAGCAGAGAGACATTCAACTCAAACCAGTGGTTACAGAAGAAATAAAAGGACAAGGAAAGCAAACAAAAGGCAGATGCTACCCAAAGATTAAAAGGTGTTTCCATCTTTGATGGACAATGAACCCAAACTCCTAAGGATGTCTGTGTCCTAATTTCTAGAACCTGTGTGTGAGAATGTTGTTAGAGGGGTTAGGATGGCAGATGGAATTAAAACTGCTAATCAGACGACCTCAAAATAGGGAGAGCATTCTGGATTATCCCAGCGGGAAGAACTCAGTCACAGTGTTCTGTTGTGAGGAGACTCAGAACCAGGAGACAGATCTGGGATCCCTGCAGGTAGATTAAGGTGTGAGATGGTTGGATAGCCAGCCCCCAGCTTCAGCTTCAGCCCAAGAGTTCCATTACCCACTGAGCTATTTCCATAAGCCTTCTTTATGTGCAGGAGAGACAAAGAACACTGCCAAGAGGTTACATCAGTGGGCACATGCTCACAAGCAAATGTTTGCAACCTTGGGCATACACTGAATCAAGGTGCTCACGACTTTGGCTACATGCTAAACACATAGCCCACAGAAGCCTCATTGAGGGAGCCGAACTATAGTCATCTTGGGCCAGCCCTACAATGGTCCTTGTGAATGGAAAATGGAGACAAAAGAGGCAGAGTTGAGGGATGTGAAGATGCTTCCCTGCTGACTTTGAAGGAGAGGAAGGGGGCAGGAAACAGCCGCCCCTCACAGGGGTCAAGGGATCAATTCTGGGCCCCAGCCTGCAAAGGAACCAACACTGCTGACACCTTACTTTTAGCCTGGTGTGACCTATGTTGGACTTCCAACCTTCAGAACTACAAAAGTGAATTTGTGTTCGTTTAAACTACTCCACTTGTGCTCATTTGTTACAGTAACAACAGAAAACTCACCACCATGAATCCTTAACCCAACACGTCCTATCCGAGCTGGTGGTTGCACTCACACAGAAATAAAAAATTCAGGACCTGTAATGTTCTTATTTATGATAGTGTTGATTACTACTGGTAGTTTCACATTCGCTGAGCTTTCACATTCACTTTTATGTTTTTAACTTCCACTCATATGTTTATGCTTTTTAATCTGTTCTTTTACCCCTGAATGCTCTCCTGTGTGTCCAACCTGTAAAGCAAATTTTCTTCTAGACATATTTTAGTGAGTATTCACTGCTAAGATAATCTCACTGTGCTCAGTGTAAGACATGATTTTCCAAAAGATGCCTTGCTTTTATTCTTTCTCCTTGGTATTCCTTGAATCAGCCTTCTACTTTCCCATCTCTTATTTCAGTGAAAGGTCTATTATCACTGGGTATTTTAAAATAAAAAATCAAGGCTGGAGATATAGCTCAGTTGGTAGACTACTTGCCTAGCATGCACAAGGCCCTGGGTTCAATTCCCAGCACCACCAAAAAAAAATCAGAATCATATTCAAATATGTACCAATCATAACTTCCTGGCCCCCTTTCCTGCTAACTGCTTCTTGACCTTCCCTTCTTCAACATCTGATGTGTGCTCAGGCTCAAGGCCTAGCTATGGCCATCAATTCCCCCGGCCTGGATGAGTGCCTTCCATCTTCTTATAATGTCTCCCATTTCCAATAAATAGTGCTCATACTCCTGCCTTCATCATCAAAAAGAACCCTTGTACATGTTAATGAGAATGTACAGCTATTATGGAAATCAGTACGGAGTTTCCACAACATTAATGTTAGAACCACTGCATGATCCCACTATCCCTCTCCTGGGGTATATTTCCAGGGAAATAAGGACCAGTATGCCAAAGAGACATCTGCACTTTTCCTGTTCATTTCAACCCTGTTCACAATACCCAAGAAATGGAAACCACTTGAGTGTAATTTGATGAATGGATAAATAAAATGTGCTCTGGATACACCATGCAATACTATTCAGCCATTAAAAATGAAGTCATATCATTTGTGATGATATGGGTGGAAATGGAGATCACTCTCTAAAAGAAATGAGTCAAGCTCAGAAAGATAAGTACTCCACCCTTTAGTCAAATGTAGAACCTAGAAAAGTTGATCTCATAGAAGTTGATACTGGAATGTGTTTACAGGAGGTTGGGGAAAGCAGGGAGGAGGAGGAGTGGAGAAGCCGATCAATGGTGCTACCTAAGAGTGGAGTGAAGTAGAGTCTTGGTGTGACTATAAATAGCAACAATGTATGTTCATTTCAGAAAGCTGGAAGAAAGGATTTTGAAAGTTCTCACTATAAAGAAGTGGCAAATATGTGGTGGGTGTGTTTACCCTAATTTAAACATTAGATAATGTGTAATTGTATGAAAATATTACCTTTTACCCCATAACTATGTGCAATGCTTTACATTTTATGTGTCAGCTAAAATAAATTTAAATTAAGAATAAAATTGTTTTCTGGCTGCATATAAAAATTACCCCCAAACCTATTGGCATAGAGTATTTACTATTCTCATGTTGTGTTGGTTAGGAAAACAAGAGCCATGGGAATGACATGTCTTTTCTCTGTACTGTTTGGAGTGGCAACTGGAAGATTCAACAGACTGGAGGGAAAGCAGTATGAAGATTCCTCAGAAAACCTGGATTGGAACCACCATTTGACCCAGCTATCCCACTCCTCTGTTTATACCTAAAGGACTCAATATCAGCATATCACAGTGATGCAGCCACATCAATGTTTATAGCAGGTCAACTCACAGTAGCTAAACTATAGAACCAACCTAGGAGTCATTCAACAGATGAATGAATGGATAAAGAAAATGTGGTATGTATATATATACATAATGGATTATTACTCAGCTTTAAAAAAGAATGAAATTATGACATTTGCAGGTAATTGGATGCAGTTGGAGAATATCAAATGTAAAGAAACTACTCTGCCTCTTTAAGAGAAGGGTCGAGAGATGACACAGGCTGGAACAGCATTTGTGGTCTGAAACATTGCTGTGCCCATTTTGGAAAATACAGTCCATTGCAGCCTGGATTCTCCTAAGTTATTCGTCTTCTCTACACACGGAGTGACTTCATCCTCCTGGTGGAAATCTCCCTCCCCAGATGCAGCATCATGATACAGGAATGACCCGACTAGGGCTCTCCTGAAGGAGTTTTGGGATGTAGACTTAGAAAACATGCATTATTGTCCCAGTGGACAAAAACAGTCACCTCTTCTATTTAGGTCTATTTCAAGAGAAATAGAAAAATGTGTTAATCCAAGTGGCTGTTTTCCCCAGGTAAAACTCAAAAACAGAACAAAGGAACCAATTAATTTTCTTTAATTTCTAGAGAATAAAATTAACAAATGTATGAAACTTACCATTGCACTGTATAAAATCTCAAGCAAAATTGTTCCACTTTCGTAGATAGTTACATCGACAAATAGCTCTAGCTAATATTTTAGTAAGACATCAATATTTTTATAGACGTATGGCCTCTATTGTAATGTGCAGATCCATGAAAATTATGATATTCATCATTTTCAAACAAATCATTCTTCAGGAGTGTCGATTATACTGGCTGCTAACCTGACTTCCCCTGCTTTGGAATCCTGATTATTTGATTTGTTTGACATTGAGTCAAAGCAGTATTAAAGTGAGGATTGTTGACAGCTGCATAGGTCAATTTTGAAAGATCAATTTGAAATGAATAGATTAAAGAAAGAGGTTTCCTGTCAAATATGTTTTGCTCAGGCTTAGCAATGCCATCATTGATTCTGATCAGGGCTAAAAGCACCACGCTCTTTTATCATATAAAAACATTTAAAGTGCAGTTTTCTGAGCACCGCAAAAAGGTGTAATGGAATGGAATAATAAAACAGACTCCCACATCCCTAGTGTGGAAAATAACAGCCAAAATTAGAGAGAGAGAGAGTGCTGGCCCTGTTTTCACCTGTACACTATCATTCATCTTGTGTTCTTTGTAAGCCTATTTCCTCAACGCCAAAAAAATAGAAGTTATATGTTGTTGATACTTCGCGGTTTCACAGAATCTTTAATATGCCAATGAATGTAATGAATATCCTATAAAACATGCACTCTAAAATACTTTCTCAACACATTTGTTTGCAGTAATTCTAATACAGCATCCTGAAAGAAGTAAATGTCTCTTCTTGGGAAAGAGGACAACTATTCCCTATCCTCACCTCTCTCTTAGTTTTAAGAGTTATGCCAATCACAGATGCCAATCACAGAGAGCTGTGATCATACAACAGAATCACTGAAACATGTATTAAAGGGCAGATGCAAATAGCTGTCTGGAATACATAGATTTAAGTGCAATGGATATTTTTTATCTATGAAAAGGAACTCACAAGGGACTAGAAGAGACACATTGTCACCAATAATTCTATGCAATGAAAAGAATATTGTGATAGAATTGTATGCAGGAAGGGCAGAGGTCAGAGAGGAATGGGCATCTTGCCAATACAATAGGCTAAGGAGGATACATTGAAGATTACCTGGCAGAGATCATGCTTGATTTGAGTTTCAGAAGATCAACGTGGGCTTTAGAGATTGGTAGGGTGGTGTTGGGGATGTGGGAGCAGATGTTTTAAATGGAAATAAGGAGCAAGTCATGGAGTTCCCACACAAGACACACACAATAAGAAAGAAAGGAAACCAAGGCAGGAGCCATATCTTGAAAGAGCATGCATGCAAAGGGAAGGAGCCAGGACTTCACCCTGCTGTGTGTTGTTTGAGAAATTCAGTAGACAAGGCACGGCAGCACAATTAAATTTTCACTATTGAACTCTTGTTCCAATTATAATCAACAAAATAAACATAATTTTGTTGATTTCTGGCTGGTTAGGTGGTATGTGAATTTGCTAAAGTATATTGTCTCATAACACCATTGGAACATACAGAAAAACAAGCTTCAGATGAACGTTACTGAAGAAATAGAACTACACCCCAACTAGCCTCCTCTGATGATGCCAGTCAACCCTAGAGTCTCTAAAATGTGGCTGCATGTTGAAAGCTGTGTCCTTCTGTCACAACCTGTTGCAGTAAAACAGAAATCTTGCAGCTCACTTCAGACCTCAAGTCCTGCTGCCTGTCTGACTGCTGGAATCCAGACCACAGGGTATTGATATACCATGTGCAAAGGACACTAGGAAGTGCAGCTTTGGATCCTACCTTTTGAAGGAAGAATTTACAATGTGAGATTTTACCAAAGTGTAAAAGTGATCCTTCCCATCACTTTTTTTTTTTTATTTACTTATTGATTCATTGAACACAAATGGAGTACAGCTATTGTTTCAGGGGTGGACACAAAGTAGAGTCACACCATCTGTGCTTTCTTGCATGTACACAGGGCAATGATATCTGTCACACACTCTGTTATTGCTTTTACCCCCCACCACTTTTTATCTTGTATTTTTAAAAATAGCCATTCTTACCAGGGTGGATGAGACCTTACTGTGGCATTGATTTGTATTTCTCTTATTGCTGTTAAGTAGTTTTTAGACATCTGTTGGGCATTTGAATGTCTTATTTTGAGGGATACACATTTAGATCTATTGCCCAATTTTAATTCGATTATTTATTTTGTCGTTAAATATTTTTGATTGTCTTTGGTTTTGATTAATTTAGTTTTGCTTTGCTCTTGGTTTTGAGTTTGTGCAGTTCCTTGTATACTCTGGGTATATAAATGGACTAGAATTTCTCATTTTTGATCATACATATTGTAGGATCATGTAGTTAGATATATCGTTTTCAAATTTTTGTCCCATTCTGTCCGTTGATTGTTTTCTTTGGAGAGAAGAGAATTTTTAATTCAATGTAATCCCAGTTGTCTATTAAATTTTAGTGTCTAACCCATTTTGATGTTTGTTAACTGGTATGAGATGAGAGTTTACTTTAATTCTTCTGCATGAAGATGTTCAATTTTCACAGCACCATTCAGTGGAAAGCTCTGATGCATGTTCTTCAGACCTTTATCAAAATTCAGTTTGCGTAGATGTATAGGATTACTTCCAGGTTTTGCATTCTGTTCCACTGATTTCTGTTTGTGTTTCCAAGATGTTTTGATTACTACGGATTCCTGGTCTATTTTGTTTCCTGCTTTGTTCTTTCTGCTCATGATAACTCAAGATGGCTTTGTCTATTTGATTTCTTGTTTATTTTTTATGTGTGGTTCCATATTAATTTAAAGACTACATGTTCTAGTTCTGTGAAGAATGTCATTAATATTTTGTTAGGGATGATATCAAATATGTCGTACACTGCATTGAGTAGTGTGGACGTTTTAACTATTGATTCTTCTAATCCATGTTTTTACACTTTTTTGAGCCTCTTACATTCTTTCATCAATGTTTTTATAATCTTCATTATAGAGTTATGTCTCCTCTGTGGTAAAATTTATTTCTAAGTATTTTATTTATTTTTGTATCCATTACATATGGGATTGCCTTTTTTTCTTTTCTTAATCTTTTTTATTTGTTGATTTTATTTATACCTGACAATAGAGTCAATATTGATGTTTTTATCAATTATGGAGTATATCCTACTCTAATTAGGATCCCAGTCTTGAAAATGTACAAAATGTGCAGATTCATGGTGGTGTATTCATATATGTACATGGGAATGTTATGTCAGATTCATTCTACTGTCTTTCCTATTCCCATTCCTCCTCTCTTCCCCTCATTCCCCTTTGTATAATCCACTAAGCCTCTGTACTTCCCCTTCCCCCTTGTTGTTTAGCATCTGCATATCAGAAAGAGTATTCAACCTTTGGTTTTTTGTGATTGGCTTATTTCACTTAGCATGATAGCCTCCAGTTCCATCCATTTACAAGCATATGCCATAATTTCATTCTTCTTTATTACTGAGTAATATTACATTATATATATAATACATTTTCTTTAGTCATACATCTGTTGTAGGGTACCTAGGTTGTTTCCGTAGTTTGGCTACTGTGAATGGAGCTGCAATAAACTTTGATGTGGCTGCATCATTGCAGTCCTTTGGTATAAACCAAGAAGTGGTATAACTGGGTCAATCTCCATACTGCTTTCCAGAATGGTTGAACCAATTTGTAGTCCCACCAGCAATGCTTGAGTTTACCCTTTTCCCTACATCCTCGTTAACACTTATTGTTGCTTGTATTCTTGATAATTGCTTTTCTGACTGGAATGTGGTAAAATCTCAGTTTAGTTTTAATTCTCATTTCTCTAATTGCTACAGATGTTGAATATTTTTCATACATTTGTTGACTGCATTTCTTTTCTTCAATGTGTCTGTTCAGTTCCTTTGCCCATATATTGTTTGGGTTATTTTTATTTTGGGCATTAAGTTTTTTGAGTTCTTTTGTATGTTCTAGAAATTAGTGCCTTATCTGAGATATAGGTAGCAAAGGAATTGCCTATTTATTTCTATTTAATTTGGTATTGATTTATGGAAAGCTGCTAATTTTTATATGTTGATTTGTATCCAAACTGTCAAATTATAAGTTAAACTAGTTTCTTGGTGGAGTTTTTGGGGTTTTCTATATATTTGATTGTGTCATTGCAAACTGATACAATTCAACTTTATCTTTTTTTATTTTGATTTGTTTTCTTATATTATTGCTCAGAAGAAAACTTCCAGCCTTCTTTTGTGTAAAAGTGATGAGAGGGGGCATCTTTTCTTTTTTGCAGACTCAACCAGAAAAATTGAGACCCTGGGTCACAAGGGATCTTGTGAATTAGTACTGCAATACAAAGCTTGGAATGAGACTCTGGATTTTATTGTGAAAAATAAATAAAATTAATTGTTTAAGTCACTTTTATTAATTGTGTTTTCCTTACTTACTGATGAAAGTTATCCAATTCTTAGTCATTGAATCCTTCATAACATGTGCCAATCCATGGGTCAATTCACTATCTTGAACTCAGCCCTTGCTGTTGTACATTCAACTACTACACTTCATCTTTACATTAAATTCTTGCAGAAAGTAATAAGTCTTCACAGTCCAGTCTTTTCTTTACATGCTATACTTTGGTGAAGACACCATCAAACCGTCAGTCAAAAACCAGAGTGTCATCTTGGAATTTTCCTATTACTCCTTTTCATTCATGTTTCTTCAACTGTCCAAAATCAAGTTCTCTCTGTTTGCCTTCTAAAAATGTTGCTTCCTTTAATACAAATTCTTGTGTTTTAGTTGTGTCTATTGTTTTCCCTCCTAACTCATCCCATAACTTTGCTACTATAACTTCCTCTCTTACTCTGTGAACCATACTCCCTTCTGCAGCTAACATAGGCTTTTTCAAAGCAACAATGTATCACATCAGTTTCCTAAAGGAAAAGCTCTGGATTACATCTCCTGATTAATATCTCACTGTATTTCCAACCTTTAAGAACCAAGACTAATGGACACATTCTGTGTCCTCCTGGTCCCATCTTCATTTATTGACCACCATATGTAACTTGCAGTTGCTCCTTTTTATAATACCAGTGGGATAGCTATAATTGATTGACTATATCTTTTAAGTCTATATTTTTCAGTGTAATGTCTAATGCATTGCATATACTCAAATATTTTTGAAATTGGTGAATTATTGAAGAGTTTGCCTTTTAACTAAAATGTTTAACAACAGTTTCCACTTCTCTTGCTCCAAAGACAAAAGTAAGAGATGTTTCTTTTGTTCACACGGCAAAGAAAATTTACATTTATTGGGATTTCCTGTGCATATACCAACATCCTTTTATCCAATCTACAGCAGAGACAGACTTTCCATGAAGTGAATTAGAAGGGCACTTCAGGGCCAGTTCATTGCTTGACATCTTCAAAAACCATGTATCTACTTTTGTTTTCAGTTTGTGTTCTTTTTTCTTAAAAATAGTTTCCCAAATTACATAAATACTGGATCCATGCTGTTCTAATCAGAATTTTTTCAGTGCCTGACATGTAATGGGTTCTACGCTATGTCTGCATAATTTACGAATAAAGAAAATGAGTTCAATTTTATACATTTTCTTCAGAACTCAGAATGTCTCATTTACAAGAGTTTGCCCTTGCTATATCTCATATTATTATAATATTTTTGAATGTGATCTCTGTCCTTTTATTCATTCCCCTTTCTATTACCAAAATTAATTCAAAAGCTTTGAAAGCTAATCTCAATATAATCCTTAGGTCACAAAGTCTACAATGTCTCCACTTCCCAAACATTATTATTGTACTGATTCTACATTCAAGGCAAATAAGCTTAAGTTGTGCTTCTCCTTTCAGTATCTAGTTTTTTGTTTTTTTTTTTTTACCATCCCCCTAAAATATTCCAAATGGAATTGGCAAAGTCAATCACTGCTCCCTTTGTCCCTGAGCCATTCAATCATACTTTTATCATGGTGTTTGTCCTACCATGTCAGTTAGGATGTATAAGTTAGAATTACATGTAGCTGCTTAACAGAAGTCTATAGATAAGGGCGACCCTATTGATTATTTTTAATTGCTCATTGGGTCTTTCCTTCCTCCATCTGCAATTCACATTTTGCCCACGAAGTCTGACCTCTACAGATAGCTTCATGCCTACTGCTTTCCCCTCCAGATTCTGGTTACTTCTGGTTGATTGGAAGAACTGGCAGGAAACTGGCCACGTGGGAGACTGAGGCAGTAGGATAGCAAGCTCAACAGATGAAGACGTATCTCAGCATTAGATTATTTGCCTAGTATGCACGAGACCCTGAATTTGACTATCAGCACTGCAAAATAAATTCGTAAAAATGCAAGTGCAAGACCAACCTAACAGAGATGCTATCTCAAAATAAAGCATATAAAGGTTTCAGAATGTAGCTCAGTGAAAAAGCTCCTGCTGGACTTGCACAACTTTTAATTCAGGTACTGCACGGGGCAGTGAGGGGATGGAGGCAAAACAGACAGACACACAAATAGAGAAAAAAGCTGGGTCTCGGCGTTTGACTACAACCCTGGTAGGGAGGTAGTGATGCACCACAAACTCAGCATGTTGATTATATAGTACAAACACCCAAATGATTATTGTGAGAGAGTTTCTTCAAAGTAAGCAGAACCAAGGTCATGAGCACGAGCAACCCGATTGTTATTAGCTTGTACTCATAACTTTCTACTCCCAGCAGCTGGTATCTGAACCTCAAGGTCAGGAAGTAAATAGCTCCCTGTCTGGCACAGAACCTCCTATTGAACAGGACGTTGCCATAGCAACTGGGCAGTCTCATATGGGCACCTTCACACCTAGAGTTCCAAGGAGAAGCATCGCCTCTGTCACAGGACAGTGCAGGACCCATAATTCAGTCATTGCTCCCAACAAGTGCCTGGATTCAATCTCTAGTACCGAAAAAAAAAAAAAATGGAAAAAGCTTTACTTTTAGAGATGAGAGAAATGATTATATTCTTTATATAAAATATTTTTATTATAAACACCTTTTAATTTCATAAATATTTATTACATATTTGATTCCATGATGAATCTAATTATAGAGGAGATTTGGGGAAAAAATTGGAAAAGGGGTTAGGAGTCAAGATCTAGTTCTAATTCTAACAAGAAATCATTGCATAACCTTTCTGAAATTGCTTTTTTAACCTAAAACTGGGAGGTTTGAGGCATTGTGCTTTAACTCCTTTCTGACTGAAGAACTTTGGAATTCTCATGAGTAATGTTTGATCATAAACATTTTTTATTTTGCAATGCTGGGTTTTGTACATGCTAGGCAAGTACTGTATCACTGAGTCACATCTTCTTCCTATAGATGGCTTTTAAAAAGTATATTAAACTGATTTTATTTTCTGAAACTATCACATATCTTTCCCTACTGGCATAACTGGGGCAAGTCTTTGAAAAAAAAATATACCCTTGGGAAATGCCAGGGTTTTCAGATATTGGCTTTAGAACTGCTGCTAATTCATTTTCCACAAATTAAGAATAATAAAAAAAGTAAATAATAGGAAACCCTAAGGTTAATGAAGACTGTCTAGAACTCTGGAGTGGATGATAGACTGGAGCAACAATTTTTAAGGAGGCATTGGCTTTTATCTGTTTTGCCTTGAGACCCTCAATGCTGGGGTTCCTTCAGGCTGAAAAATTCCATCCCCCTAGCAGCCCTTAACATGTGCACCATTACTGGGAGAGAAACTGAGACCCTTCACATTCATTCTGCTCCCTCTGATCTACCAGTCTTCCAGGGCTTATTAACTGCCATCAGTAGGGTAAAATATTCATGAAGTTCCTGTATCCTTGGTTTGTAAGGCTGAGATCTTGCTCAGAGGAGAACTAGTGGATGGGATTCTGGACAATGACTGTGGTGTCTGGTTTTCTCATCCCTCCAACTCCTATCCTTTCTTCAACTTAAATCCAGAGAACACACCCATTAGTTTTCTTCAATAAAAATAGCACCCTAAACAATCAAATCCCTGGAAATATAAATGCACAAGGGGAGATAATCAACGAATTTATTTGCCTTGAAAAGGGAGACAGCAAACAGGATCACATGCAACATTGAAAGCAGAAGTATTAGTGCAGAAAGATCAAAAATTTAGAATATTGCAATTGATGCTATAGATGATGAAATCATTCATAATTGAGAATAAAAGGATGAAAATCAACTCAGGGAAGTTTCTTTAAGATACTTTATGTTGCCAATATCAATCTCTGGCACATGGTCCCATGGGACATTACAGGAAAGAAGATAAATTCAAATTCTGACCCCGAGTTTCCATTTAATAATTAGTTTGTCCTTCTCACCTCCAGGTAAGCCCTTTGATGTATACTGATATGATCACCCTGATCAACATTTCCTGCTTTTATGTATGCTCTCTTAGCCTTTAATCACAGCACACAATAAACTGCTATTTAAGTGCAGGAGAGGAATGCATATGCATATATTCTTCTTGCTTTGTCCTTGTCTGTGCTCCCTACTCTTTAATAGCAGTAAAGCAACCTTACATTAGTATTTTTTCTGTGAATTTTTGCACCAAAAGTTTGGAATTCACCTTAGTCTCTCAATTTTCAAACATTTTAAGGTAAATGTGAATGGGGTATCTGGGAGGAGCATTGATAAAGAGGAAGCGGAAAAGACAGCAGGAGGAAGCATCACCACTGAGCAGTGTGTCATGAGAGGGGAAACTGTCGTCCTGGATGAGAACTGCACAATGTCTCCCCAGCCTAGTGGACTTGAGTATGATGGATTTTTCACAGACTTTGTTTCTAAGTACAGAGTCCAGTTTAGAAACGTGAAGGCAACCAGATGAGACACAACGAAGGCCCAGTTCCCTTATTCATATTGCCGCAGTATTTGCAGCAACCTTTTATCATATAGTACAACTAATAGTAACTTCTCTACAAAAGATGACATAAAAGAAAGAAGCATAAAAGGAGAAAATACATTAATGAATGTAAGATTTCTTGAATTATTTTTAAAAGGACAAATGTATCTTTTTTCTTTTAATAACAGAAATACGAAATAGCTATGAATTGTAATAAGCACTTCAATGTCTTTCGCACTACACACTTGACTTTCATCAGAATGAACAAAACCAGTATTAAAATTGGGACAAAGTAGCCTCCTGCTTCTCTAATGCTGTAATAGAAGTTGTTGCTATCTTTTTTTCCTCTTTAAATACATTAACTTTTGGACTGTCAGAGCTGATAAACGAATTTGGCAAAATACTACTTCACAAAATTAGCACAGAAAAATCAATAGCTTTTTTATATACTAACAATGAATCGTCTAATAAAGAAATCATGAAAACAATCCTGTTCACAATACCCTCAAAAAATATATAGGAATAAATCTAATCAAGAAGGTGAAAGCAGTCTAAAATGAAAGCTATGTAACACTGAAGAAATTGAAAATAAATAAATATATACTACATGCATAAATACTACATGTAAGCAGTTATAGAAATAAAGAAGGTCATTGCCATGATTATTTCCTCATTGCTTCATTATGTTTGTGTGCGGCTATGTGTATGTAATTTTTGTTTTCTTTCACTTACTGTTTCTTTATTATGCAATATTGGATGCATTTAATTCATATTATAGTGCTCAAGTATGAAGTTTATATCATAATACATTAGTTGCAGACCTCAAAGATAAGACTGGAAGAGTTAACATTGCTCTGGACTTTATTTTCTCCTCTGGTGAAGGGCTAGCATGTGTTCAGGTGTACACAGGACAGTTGTACTAAATTAGGTAAAATTATGACCTCAGGTTTCCTTTATGTGAATATTAAATATGGTTTAAGGAGATGCATGAGGGGGTCATGATGATAATCAGATTGTGGTGGTTAATTTTATGTGTCCAATTGACTGGACCGTGGGGTACTCAAAAATTTGGTGAAACATTATTCTGCTTTTATCTTGGAGGCTCCTCCACATGAGATTAGCATTTCAGTTGGAAGACTTAGTAAAGCTGATTGCCTCCCCAAATGAGTGGGTCTCATCTAATAAATTAAAAATGTAAACAGAACAAAAAATTTGAGTAAGAGGAAATTCTCTAGCCTCGTTATCTGAACAAAGAAATAAGTCTTCTCCTGCCCCTGAGCTGGACCACACCCTCTGCTCTCCTGAGTCTCAGGTCTCTGGATTGTCCCTGGTATTTCATGTTGGCTCTCCAGGTTTCCAGCGTACCAAGCGAAGATCTTGAGGAGCTGCAGCCTCCATAACTGTATGAACCATTCCTTTTTTGTCTTTCTCTATATCTTCCTCAGTCTTGCTCAGTCTCTCTCTCTCTCTCTCTCTCTGTCACACACACACACACACACACACACACAATTTGTTCGGTTTCCCTGGAGAATCCTGGGTAATACACTAGTATCTAATCAGTGTAGTAAAGGAAGCTCTGACTGCACCGACTTTACACCTGCTACTGTTCTATTCATATCACTTCAGATAACTACATTTTTTTTTTACTTGTTAATTATTTGGGCTCCTGTCACTGGGTACAGGAAACGATTTCTAATCAACCTGTAACTTCACATACAGATGCTAATTAAGAGTCATTCTCACTCTTTCAAAACCTATATCCTTATTGATAAATGTAAAAACCTGGTTTCCATCTTCAGTAATTAGTGATCGTGGGGGAAACTAAGAAGGTTTTTATCTAAATTATGACCAGCAATCAAAAATATTTTAACTTTTTTTTTGTAGTTCATTTAAAATAACCACAGCTATTCTGATTGTGATTTTTATTAACATACAAATTTTTATGCCACCTCAATATACTATGGAACTAACATGTTCCACTCTGGAATTCCAGATGGGCTGTATCACTCAACCAAGCTAATCAACAATGTGCAGTATCTCTGGCAGATACACTTTTAGGAAACATCGAAGTAAATTACAATTCATTTTCATTTTTTTGTATAAATTACTTATATCACCTGAGAGAAATCCAAAATTTCATCAGTAACTTCTGTCTGCTCATACTTTTCTGTGGAACCTAAGATGTGATAGACTGTGCTGAATAAATACGTTTTATTAATCACTAATTACAAACACATTTTACTGAATCACTTACTGTATCGTTTATTTAGTCTCTAGCCTCTGAGTGTGCAGAATTTACCTAGTATTGTTCTAGGACGTGCAGCTACCATTATTTCTTCCATTAGGCTTGTTTTGAAAATATGAATTAGTTTGAATGCAGTTGTTTAGCAGGGAAAAAGTGTAACTGAATGTCAACTTTGCATCTGCTCATGAATGGTTTTGTTGGTGAGAAACACTTGGTAAACACAGAAAAATGCTCAGAATTGAACCAAGCTTAAGGAAATACAAAATGCACACATATTCACGCACACACACACACACACACACACATCACATCACATCTGATGCCATGACTTGTCATTCATTCAGAGAACCTTCCTTCCACTACTTCACAATAAAACATCAGCAGTCCTCTTTCTGAAGCAAGCTTTCGTAAGCAAATTTCAGGGCTCTCCGAGGTCAAGTATCACGTTTTCTCTAGTGTCTATGTATTTCTTAGCCATTTGGCGTGCGTAATTCTGTCATCTATTTCTGAGTGTTTTGCCCCAACCTCAGCTTTTCCCCATGCCCATGGTTTTCATGGCATGGTGTGGTGCTTCTAAGGAAACCATGTGGCATGTTAGCAGAAAGAACTGCACGTTATAGAGCAAAACAAATTATGCCCACGTTGTGTTTATACTCTAACAGTATGGAGAGAGAAAATAAAGACTGCACAACAGCAAATTATATGGAATGTTGGAAGCTGAGAAGTGCTATGAAGAAAAGTAATGGAGAAAGAGGGAAGTTCTAGCAACAGGGGATGTGACAATGTTAGAAATAGACTGAGAGGTCTAGGACTCACTGATGAGTGATGATTACTCAAATTCTTAAAGCTAAGATTTTTGAGTATAATTTTAAAAAGATAAACATGACTCACGCAAATATACAATGTGCATGCAACAAAGATTTTTCTCAACTCATTAATAATCGGTAAATTAGGTGCATCAACAGAAATTGCAGATTTGAGGATTACATTGGTGACGTGGTAAAGAATGTTAGCCTGAGCCTTGTTAGACACTGGTTTTAAAGTTTTCTGCACCTTAAACCATAATGGGTAATGATGTCTTTTCTGCTAATGAGAAATAATGTACATATTTAGCAGTCAAAATACACAAGTTAATGTGCAACTTTGCTAAATCTTTCACCTTTCTTAGCCCATAGTATATAGTTATCAGTGAAACTGAGTGAAACCAAATGCATTCCTCTGAATAATCCATTGGTGGGCCTGTGCAGTGGTGTCCCCAAAAAAAATTTCAAAAGGAACTCTAATGTACTTTTCCTTGCTTTAGTTATAAGTTTTAGATAGTATATCATAAGGATTCAACCACAAGGGTATTTTTGAAAAGAGCTTTGAATCAGAAGAATTCACAAGAATCCTCAAGAATAAGTTTTCTAGACAGTTCTATAGTCTAAGCCACTGTGACAAGAAAGGAGTGAATGAGGGAAAAAAGACTTTGCAGGGCCTTGGAGGCCATCAAAGTGAATTTGAATTTAAATCAAATGAAATAGCAAGCCACTGAAAATCCAAATCAGATCAGAGCAATGACGTCACTTGATACTCAAATTTAAAGGATCACTCTGCAAATTGTATTGAGCATAGGTACAGAGGGTTTGGCAGGGAGCAAGGTAACTATAGACAGTACTCTAAACTTGAACTGCTGGGGTGTCCATCAAAGTAGTACAAACTAAGGAGAATCTGGGTGCATTTTCTATAGCAGAGAAGGGTTTTGTGGCCAATTTCATTTTGGGTGTGAGGGAAGGACGTTTGGACCAGAAGCAGCTAGTCAGATGGAGTTCTCATTCCCCAGGTGCCTGGGGGTGATGCAGGTTCAGAGAGCAAGCCTTGGAGATCAGTGTATACCTGTCAAATCCGAATCCCATCTTGTCTCACTTCTTAACCAAAAGCATGGGTTTGCTTAGAGTGCAGAGATGAAAGCACTTCACAAAAACAAAATATATTCTTTCCTTAACATGAGATCGTTATAGAGGAAAAACTTTCCTTTTTCAAAGATGATTACACTAATTTCTTATAAATAAAGAGTTACAGAGTGGTAAAACTGTAATGAAGTAAAAGCAGACTGAGAATTTGAAAAGACATTGCCTATCTTCTTAAAATAAAGCTTTAAAATGTGATGAAGGTCAGCCTTAAGTAATGAATATACAAGTAGAGATGTAAATGAAAATGCTGGTTTAAAATCTGGCCTCTCTAAGCAAAAGTCATTTGTGTTTACTGAAAATTGGATTTACAAAGATCATGATTCAACATGAACTAGCTGATTGAGGGTCAAATTAAATGAAAAGATTAATTTCCCATGTATTTACATACACATGGCATAAAATTACTATGGTCCACTTATAACTTCCCATATTAATCATGGACTTTACTCCACCTGTATAAAAACATTTCATTGAGGTTACTTTTTATCACTATAACACCATAAGAGAGTACTTTCTTATTAAAATAGTGATAACAAATGATAGCAATTATTTTTGTCATTATTGTTATTTCCAATTTCAAATCCTGAAATCATTTGTTTGATATTGTAATCTATTGATATAAATAATAGTTCTACTTTTCATAGAAAAATTTAATTTTTTCACCATTACAAAATTAATCTAGAGGAAAGTCATCATATATTTAATCATATTGAATGTGATTTTTATATTTCTGTAAGGACATTTAAATCTCCAGGCATCAAATGAAACAGTTTTGGAGATATTAATTTAAAAATAAATCTATATATTCCTAATTATTTGAAAATGTTTTCTTTATATACTTAATGAACTAGATTCTAAAAGCATGAGATAAATATTCTCACAGTAGAAATAAACTAATGCCAAAAATATGAGCTTTTTCTCTACATTATTTTTAAAATTTTTGGCATTAGGATATAGCATAGAGAATTCTTTAAAAGGGTGTCATGTATCAAGATATTTTAAGAATCTTTTGGATTCAGAGAGGACAAACTGTCTTTTTGTCAATCACAAAATAACCAAAGAGAAGAGGTGAAATTTTTGTTGTGGTCAAAACTCTTAAGGAATTTTTTCCAATACTGGCCATAAATATAGAACTTATTTTTTCTTTGTTTCAAATCTTCCTGACTTTATTACCTTCATATTTATTAGTGGCTTTATAGCATTAACTAAACATTAAGGATCTCTTTCTTCTCTGGAATGTTTTTTGTTACTGTTTTCTTATTCTCAATTACTTTATTTACGTTAAGAAGGTGTTTGAAATCGTTCTTAGCAATGAATGAGGCACAGTTTACCAATTAAATACACTAATTAGTGAAATAAAATAAAAGGCCACCAAGTGAATTGCCTAATACCAGTGCTGACAAGAAATCTTTATTTCTAGGATAAGAAATGGGCCAACTTCTTTTGAAACATTGTGTGTATTCTAGACTTGCTATATCAAAAATAAATTGTCAATAATGTGCAACTTTTCAAAGGAAAGATTTCCCTTAATATAAGCAGAAGTTTAATCCTCAAAATATGATTACAAAACTAAGATACATTTTAAGAAGTGAAACTAAATTATTATAGACTTTGAAAAATTGCTTCTTTATGATCTGAAGCTTTAAAAATCAATTTTTTTTGATTATTATCATAGATGCTCATGATTTGGAGTATTATATTCTGTCAATCAACACCATGGTGTCTTATTTCCATGGTGTCTATATAATGATAAGTGGGATTGAATTTTTTAAAATAGCAAGTTTTATTTAAAAGGCAATAGGGACTGAATTTTCCCAACCATTTACTTTATTATTTTAATGTGCTAAATGCAAGCATATTTATGTTTTAAAAGTTAGCCTATCAAAGGGCCCTGGGATATCCTTACCACATATAGATAAATAAATGGGAAGGGTGCAAAATATTTGGGGAATAACGGAGATAAAAATAACCATTTTTTAGACTGCTTCATATTTATTAATATTTTTGTGGCAAGTTTGTCTATCATGTTTGGTATTATAAAATATCTGGATTATTTGTAAAGAGTCTAATTATTTCTTACCCTGTCCCATGACAGGGAGGCTGAGTCCCCAGCAGAGGTCTGTAAGGCACAATGGGATCTTGGCACCTGTATCTTGCCACCATTCACAGCAGTTTGAAATCATTTCTGTAATTGGTTTCTTCTACCTTATATAAACTTTATAAACTTGAATATGAAGGTAGAGACATGTACGTTGACGATTTCATAACTATTAAAACTTTTTCATTTGCATATGGCCAAATTCTTAATTTAAGTTATATATATATATATATATATATATATATATATATATATAATTTTTTAAAAATAAATAAGGGAGAAAGAAAGGGAGTGGAAGCAGTTTATTGGCATCTGGAACTGACTGGGGTTGACCGCTTTTCTACACGCTGCTCTTTGATCCAGTATTTTCAAAGGATGGTAATAGGCAATTTGTCTACATCCCCTAACTTCCACTTTCTCTTCCAGATGGCTTCCCCCATGGTTGCAAGAAAGCAATGGCATCAGGTTTTAGGGAATTTTGCTAGTAATTCCTGAAAGACAGAGCAAAATTCACTCTGCTTAAATCATGGTATTTGAATAGTCTCACATCTCCTTATTTTTAATTAAATTTTATCTCTAGGTGAAAAAATCACTTTTGAGGAGTGGGACAAACTGATTGGATTAAACCACTTAAGACCTATCCTTAGAACTGGAACTTATGCCAACCCACATGACTAGAAATATCTGAGAGATGGTTTCTTACAGGAAATTTTGTGGGGCCCTCTGAGAGAAAGGAATTGGATGGTGAAGAGTCTACACTAAGCAGCCCTGTCAAGGATTTCTTTTTAAAATAGTGTCTTATAACCTACAAGATGCTTAAACCAAACTGGAGGCTCAAAAACGTTAAAACTATGTGTGTAGTCACTATAGAAAATGGCCCTAAGAAATATTTTATGAGTATGTCACAATATAGCCTAATACAGATATTAATACTTGAAAATGAAATTACAATCCATTCTGTATGTATTTCTTTAAAAAACTAGTCCTGTGCAATGTTCTTATTTTATTCTTGTTTTCTCAGAATTCCCCTGCTGCTGTTGTTGGTTTGGCATGGTAGAGAAAGATGCAGAATTAAAGCATCTAAAGTGTGCCCAGCAACACCTTTCTTAACTCCAATTTTATCCATCATGATGGTGTCCTGTTGATTGCTCCCAGTACTAAAAATTAATTACATGATTTTCTCCACTTTGAAGAAATTTAGGCTTTGACTATAGACTTGATGTCTAATTTACAGCAGTAGGCTTATGATTTTTGACTTTATGAAAACCCATAGGTATTCAATAGAAAACTTATTTTGACTTTTGACCTCTCCCCAGGCTGTTGTTAGGCAGATAGAAACTGTCTCATGATGCCAGGCAGTGTCTGGACCCTCAGCTCCCCCTCATCTAACTATCATGTGTGTAAACAACCAATGCTTTGCAGTGTCCTGGGTTGTTCTGGGATGTTCTATAGTCTGAATATATAAAATCTGTTTTTGACTTAAGTTATGTTCAGCTTAGTAGGTTGGTTGGGATGTTATCAGAGGTTGAAGAGCATCTGTAAGCTGATATACTGAGACCATCTAGTAGGCCACTGACATTATTCATGTTAGAATAAAGGAGATGATGATCTGGACACAAAATTAATTTTTTAATCTGACATGGTGCTTTTCTATGATAATTCCATTAATATTGTGAGTCTGACATTTTGCTTTGCCAATCCGTACATATTCCAGTTATGACTGATAAATGATATATTTACCATTTTAAAAACCCAACCAAGAGAAATATATATCATTTCATATATTGCTTCTGCAAAAATGATATAACAACCAAAAAATGATATTAAGCAACTACTTTTTTTAAGGAGAAATATTTTTGGTAACTTTAAGAGTAAAATAAGCCCATAAAAATCTTCAGGTTGTAACAAGCATTTAGTTCTATTGGCTTTAAACCAAGCAAAGTGCATTCTGAAAACGCTAAGTCGTGTCTTTTCCAACGTGAGCTCCAGTGCTGGCCAGCAAGTGGCAGGTCTTAGTAAATGAAGTGATACCAGAACTCCTGTTATGGTCCCTTCAGCTTCGCACTGCTTTCCCAAGCAAATTTAATGACCCATGCAAAGCTAAATGCTTTGAAATAATCTTCTCAGAAACTATCAAACAGTTTTATTAAATAATCAATTGTAACCTAGCAATTTAATGGAATGTTGGAAATGCTTTCACATAGAAATCAATTTAAGCAAATTTTTTTTTTTAAAGAGAAAAATCATGTGTCAGGGTACCACTGTGAAGCTGAGGGCAACAAAGGCAAGTTTTCATGGTCCTAGGGACTTAAGAGTTCCATTGTGCTTATGCAAACGTGGATATGTAAGCGTACAATTAATCATGAGGTACTAGTGGGTGTCCAGGTGATGAGCTCATACACTCATGTTCATCTGCCTTCTAGAAGATGGCATATGAAAAATCAGGAGAAGACAAACAACGGTCATATGAATTTCCTCCTATGGTGAAACCATTGGAGTCAATTAATTTTTCTTTTACTTTTCCTACCCTGCTTTGCCTACTTCTTAAACATTCATGGGGTTTTGGAAAGAAAATGCTTTTCAGATGAAGTATGCTTGATGTTCATCATTTCAGTTCTTCTTTTCCAACATTTAGTACTCTCAAATGGAATATGGAAATATTCTTCCCAGAAAAAAAGGAGAAAAAATTGAAATCCATGGAGACATATAAAAAGTTTACATTATTAATTCCATTTTTGAACAATAAACTTTTTTATTTGCCCTAATTAGTTGCACATGACAAGAGAATGCACTTTGACTCTCATACATAAATGGAGTATAGCTTTTCATTCTTCTGGTTGTACCGATGTAGAATCACACTGGTGGGGTGATTTTATGTGCATAGGGTAATAATGTCAGATTCATTCTACCCCCGTTCTTCCTACCCCCATGCCCCTCCACTCCCTTCATTCCTCTCTGCCCAATCCAAGTACCTCTACTTTCTCCTAGCCCCCCCCCATTGAACCATAAACTTTAAAAATGATTCAATCTAATGCAAATCTCTGTAACAGTCTTCAATTAAAGCATGTTCAGGTCTTTGCTCTTCAGATATGCAGTGTGTCTTCATGTGACTCTGGGTGTGTTTTCTTGGCCGACAGGAACATTTCACAGGCCCATTTTTAGAATGCTATAACCAGTTCAAAGAAATAAACAACATTTTAAAAATATACTGGAATTAAATGGAAACAAACTCACAACACATGAGAACAGTACTGTAAAAAGTGGAATTTTGTTGGTCACAAGCAGAAGGGATGCTGATGGCTAATTCTGCACAACAGAAAATCTCACAAGTCGGCCATTGCTAAGAACATAGAGGTCCTGCAGTGCCCTGGAAAGGTTCTATGCAAACTTGCTGTTGTATGGAAGCCAGCTTGGTAGCCAGGGAAGGGTGTTTTGCTCATGTCCAGACCTGTGGCCATCTGTGGACAAGAGAGACAGACGGCTTCCTACAGGGTTTCAGTCACACAGTGGCCATGCCTGAGGGCCTTCCTCAACTCCTTCCTAAAGAAATGCAAGGTGTTCCAGTTTTATTCATAGGAACCCTTAGAATTATATTTACTGGTCGGACCAGAAGGTCTGTGGAGCACTTAGCAGAGACCTACCTGCGACTCTGCTCATTGCAGGTATTTCCCTGGGAAGACTAGTTCAGTCTCTTCACTCCAATTCCTCTCAAACCTTGGCGTGCATCCGAATCACCCGGAACTGTGGCTACAGCACAGATAACTGGGCCTTAGTTCCAGAATTTCTGATGAAGTAGATCTGTGAGAGACCTGCTTCCACTTTACTGAAGGGAAAACAGAGCTAAGGAACATACAGTGACCCACAGAAACATTTATTAAAAGTGTGTATGGTAATTTCCAAAATGTGTTCTGAACATCTTAATAAAGTAACTTTAACTTTAGCCATCTGTGTTTAAATGAATTTCTTGACAGTTATGTACAATTACTAAGTCCACAGTATCTGATTGACATTTCCATTAGACACAGATGGTCCCTGATTTATGAAGCTCTGTTATGGACCTTCAGCTTTCCATGGTGTAGAAGTAATATACATTCCATAGAAGCCACATTTTTTTTTCCTTTTTGCTTTCTTTTTTCTTTTGAGACAGGTCTAACTAAGTTGCTCAGGCTGACCTTGACCTTGGGATCCTCCTGCCTCAGCCTCCCTAGGCTCTGGATTACAGGCCCTTGACTGGGTCCAGGGCAGAAGCCATATTTAAAACTTGTACTTTCTCAAGTGTGCAATATGCATTGTGATGCTCTTCTGCAATGCTGGGCAGTGGCAGAGAGCCATGACCTGCAGTCTGTCACAGAGTCACAAGAGTGTACATCTGGTCCTCCATAGTGTATTGTGTGCCCAGCATTTTTTAGATACAGGTGTTCAACAAAGATCATGCAATAGTCAACATTTTTTACAAATCACCCTTTGTGGTAGATGAACTTGTTCAACTCTAGGCTGACTTAAGTGTTTTGAGCAGTTATGGCCAGCAAGGCCAAGCTATGGTATCAGTAGGTGGGGTGTGTCAGATGTGTTTTCAATTTACTATATTTGAACATGTAATGAGTTTTTTGGGAATTAATCCCATCATAAGTCAAGGATGCTCTTTGCCAGCCTGTTTTACTGCTATGGATATCCAAATCAAGAAGGATTAACCAAACATTGAGAATGTCATTATCCTAATCCTATTTGAATGTTTCTTAGGAGTTTGGGTTGAATAATATTTAGCTACAATAAACCAGAATACTCTTCTGGATAAATATAATAAAATTTAACTTAATATCACTCATTGATTCAGCTGTCAGTTCTAAGTAACTTTGGAGATGTGTAATTTAGGCTATTATTTTATCAAGATTGAAGTTATTGATTGGGTTATTTGGCATTTTTTTTTAAGGAAATGAACAGGCATACTACACCAAAGAGGAAATACAAATGGTCAAAAATACATGAAAAATGTTCAACATCTCTAGCAATTAGTGACATGCAAATTGAAATTACACTGTGATTCCATCTCGATCTCATCCAAATGGTAATTATAAAGAATACAAATAACAATAAATGTTGACTAGGATGTGCGGAGAAAGTGTCTCATGCTTTGCTGGTGGGACTGCAAATTGGTACAATGACTATGGAAAGCAATATGGAGATTCCTTAGAAAACTTAGAATGGAACCACCATTTGACCCAGTTCCTCCGTATATACCCAAAGGACTTAAAATCAGCATACTATTGTGAAAGAGCCACAACCTTGTTTATAATAACTCAATTTACAATAACCAAGCTATGGAACCAACCTAGGTGTTCTTCAGCAGAGGAATAGATAAAGAAAATGTAGCGTATAAACACAATGGAATATTAGTCATAAAGAAGAATGAAATTATGGCATTTGCTGGTAAATAGTTGGAACCAGAGAATATCAAGCTAAGTGAAATAAACCAATCCCAAAAAAACAAAAGGCAATGTTCTCTCTGATATGTGGATGCTAACCCACAAGATGGGAAGGTAGGGAGGGGAAAAATAGAAATCCATTGGATTAGACAAGGGAAACAAAGAGAAAGGAGGGAGGAGGGGAATATGAAGGACAGGAGAACTAATCAGACATAATATTCCTAGCCTTGTATTTGAATATATTACCAGGGTAACTCCACATCATGTACAACCACAAGAATAGGATCCTGATTAGAATAAATTGTACTCCTTGTATGTATAATATTGCAAAATACATTCTACTGTCATGTATAACTAAAAGGAACAAATAAAAGAAAATTATTATTCCACGAATGCTTTGTACCAAGGATTCTTTTGAATCTTTAGGACACTGTCTTTAAAAATCTGAACACTGGTTTGAAATCAATATGTTTCTAACTACTGGTATCTATAAATTGTCACTTTTCAGGAATGTAGAAAAGGTTTTAAAATGGTTTCTCACCTTTGAATTGACATTGTATAAAATATTCTAAAGGCTAAAAAAAGATTAAAGTTATCTAAAAACAAAAAACGAAAACAAAACAAAACAAAACAAAAAACCCTGACATCTCCATGCAGTCTGAACTTATCCGGGTATACATATATGAAGAAATGGACTTGGAGAGAAGTATTGTTTATTCGGAGAAACTCCAGAACTATTCCAGCTTCAGTCAAAAGTAAACAGAAATTGACTTGATTGATACTGTCTGAGAAGTCAGAAGATTAGATAAAAATTAACCTTGATTAAAATTTTCAAGAGTGGACTATATTATCATTAGTCACTATGCACTAAATACTTTTGATTATATGCATTTCATTCTCTTACTAAGCAAATTGTGCGTTACAATTATTACAATTACTTTTCAACTATTAATCTTCCAATTATTCATCATGTGTGACAAAAATTATTACTAAAAGTCAATTTTTACAAACAGCTATAGGAACAAAACAGAAAAGACCTGCATTTTATTTGGGAATATTTATGTTTTGACAACAGATTATTCATAATCATGCAAACCTCCAATTCAATTCAAATTTAAAGTAAAAAGAATGGAGTATTTTTCATGGAATTATGAAGAATACGTATAACTGAAATTCTTCCAAAGAAAATCTCAGATCTCACAGTGAATCTCACCATTATGTATATCCACAGGATGCTAATTAAAACACACACACACACACACACACACACACACACACGTAAATACCAGAATGATCAGTATGGTGGAGGGAAGGAAATAGGGAGGCAGGGGTGGAGGGAAAGGCAAAGTACTGGGACCTGAATTAGAGCAAATCACAATGCTTTTATAATTATGTCAAATGAATCCCAATGTTTGTATAAGTAATATGAGTCAATTTAAAAAAATTTTAAGACTTGTGATGTCATTGGCACATTCATCCTGAAATTCCAGCTCACGTTCAAAAGACCCCATGATTATTGAGTGGAAAAGCCGGCAATGGTCTTTGAAAATATTGCTTCACCTCTGCCAGGTTAAAAAGAACTGCTAAAACATCACCACTTCAGCTCTGGATAGTAGCAGACTATTTTAAGAAAACCTGAAAAGCCTTTTAAATTAGCATGTCATAAATCTTTAGACAAGAAAGAGCCTTACCTTCAGAAATAATTTCAGACGATAGATTTTGCTCATGCAAATGCTCTAGGGCAGGTATGTGGAGCTAAACAGAAGTTGTAGACTTTTGACTCCAATAGCAGATGCACTGATTTCCATTCATTAATCATCTATGTATCTATTTATCAATCATTATTTCTGCATTGGGGCAGAAGCCCTTCTGAGATTTTCAAGATGCAACAACACAAAGGGAAGTCCCCAAACCTATGTCTGAAATACAAGGAGCTAGAATTGCATAGGAATAGGAAATAAGAAGAAATGAGGAAGAAGCTATAGAATAAAAAATAAATTAGATAAAAATACCACTCTCTATTTAGTGTGTATTAATTATACAGAATAACAAGTTTCATTGTGGCATAGTCATCCTTGCATATAAAATATTTCTACCCCCATTTCACCTTACACTACCATTTCCCACACCCTGGTCACCTTCTTCTTCTCCATTAATCTCCCTTCTGGTTTCATGGTCTTCCTTTCTTCCTTCCTTCCTTCCTTCCTTCCTTCCTTCCTTCCTTCCTTCCTTCCTTTCTTTCTTTCTTTCTTTCTTTCTTTCTTTCTTTCTTTCTTTCTTTCTTTCTTTTTCTTCTTCTTCTTCTTCTTCTTCTTCTTCTTCTTCTTCTTCTTCTCTCTCTCTCTCTCTCTCTCTCTCTCTCTCTCTCTCTCTTTCCTTCTTTCCTTCCTTCTAGAGTCCACATATGAGAGAAATAAATGCTATTTCTAAGTCTTTCTAAGTCTGGCTTATTTTGCTTAACATGGTGATCTCCATTTCCATCCATTTCCTCCAAATGAGATGTAATTTTGTTCTTTATGACTGAGTAATACTCCCTTGTGTATATGTAACACATTTTCTTTTTCAATTCATCTGTTGTTGGGCATATTCCATAACTTGGCTACTGTGAATCATACTGAGATTAACAGGGGTACACATGTATCTCCACAGTGTGCTGTCTTTAATTCCTTTGAATGTATGTGGAGGAATTTTATGGTAGATCTAGATCTTATGGTAATTATATTCTTAGATTTTTGAGGAATCTTGTGATTTCCTTAGTGGCTGCACGCATTTACATTCCCACCAACAGTGCATAAATGTTACTATTTCCCACACCCCTGCAAGCAATTTTTTTGTTGTTGTTATTTGCATTATTAAGGGCTGCCATTCTGACTAGAGTGAGATAGAATCTCAATGTAGCTTTGATTTGCATTCCTCTGATGGGGAATTAATATCCAGAACCTAAAGATCTCATAAACATAGTCAAAAACCAAATCACCTTATCAATAAATACGCAAATAAGTTGAACAGACATTTCTCAATAAAATGAGTACGAATGGCTAACAATTATATGAGAATAAAGTTAAACAAATATCCTTTAATATATAACACTCCCAACATGGTCTGAGGATGCACGCCACAATGGGACTCAACTCACTGTAGCAAAATTGATGGACATTGATATGGTGTGTGTCTTCATATCAGTTTGGGTCAGACTAATTTAATTTTGGTCAAGATAAGTTACTTCACCAAAGAAGTTGAAATTAACAAATGAAAAGCAAGATTAGCTGGCAAGGTGGTGCACACCTGTAATTCCTGAGGCTCTGGGAGGCTGAGGCAAGAAGATTGCAAGTTCAAAGCCAGCCTCAGCAAAAGCAAGATGCTAAGACCCTATCTCTAAATGAAATACAAATTAGGGTTGGGAATGTGGCTCAGTGGTTGAGTGCCCCTGAATTCAATCCCTGGTACTCCCTGCCCAAAAATGCAAGATTAAACAAAACAAATAAAAATATGCTAGTCAAGGGCTTTTGGATTTCCAAAACATGACTATTGTATTACAAATTTGACTTAAACTAGGCCAAAATTAATGCAAGAGAAACCTTATAGTACTCCTCAAGTTCTCTCCAAAATTCCTATTTAAGAGTCTCCAAAGAGAGAAAAAAATTCTGAAAAAAATATAAATTTTTGGTACCAGAGATTGAACCCTAGGGTGCTTAACCATTGAGCCACATTCCCAACCCTTTTATTTATTTATCTATTTTTTAAATTTTAAGATAGAGTCTCTCTAAGTTCCTGAGTCTGACTTTGAACATGTAATCCTCCTGCCTCAGCATCTCGAGCTGCTGATATTACAGGCATGCACCACCAATCCCAGAATATTTATTTTAAAAGTCAAGTTTTATAAAATCTATGAAAAACACTGCTGTAAAGATATCAGGTTGATGTTGCAAGTACATCTCTAAGTACTGAAGTACTTACAAACCCATATTTATTTTAAAAAATTGTCTAATGCCTCAAAAACATCAGAAGTGAAATTTTGTATTTGTTGAACCCCAAACATACATTCCTGATAGTCAGATTCTGCTTTTTTAAGCAGGGGGTGTCTGACTTCCAGCCTCGAACATGGTCAACAGGAAGCTCTCAGTTTGCTGTTCTCCTTGTATCCGACCAGCAGAAAGAATAAGGACAGAAATTATACTTCCTCTTTGTATCCATCATGCTCAGGAACTAACAGACACCCCTCTGCCTCATATTCCCTTGGCAAAGGGAATGGCAAAATCTCGTTATTGTTATCTGGTCACGTCCAGATGCTATAGAGTCTGGCCCGGGACTGGTTCATCCCTTGCCAACCGTCTAATTAAGATGAGGGCACATTCAGGTTCCAGAACTGAGATGAATTCTCTGACAGTGCAATATCAGCGATGCTTACTCATCCACCTTCAAATGAAGACGCTATTTCCACCATAAAAGTAAAATGCTCCAACTCTCCCTATCATTCTCCATTACTCAAGCTGCCTTAAAGAATAAAAAATATATACAACCATTCTCACACCTGCAATTCATCACTAGCTTTCCTACTCTCTCTGTTCAGGGTTTTCAAGGTCCAGAGAAAGCTTCCCATCAGAAAACTGAGATTAGAGGGAGATGGTGAGTGCTTGATGTTGGTATTAAGAAAGAAATACCAGTTTTAAAAAACAGTGTGTAATTTAGCCAGTATTTCAGAAAGGAAAGAGGGCTTATTGTTTAAGAAAATTTGATGGGAAACTTTTTTCCAGATTCATCTTTAGGATACTAGGGAAATGCACTGGCAACTTTGTAACGTTATCTTTGATTTATCATTTATCAGATCTTGCCTACATGTATATATATATGTCCATAGTTGTAATCATAATATTAAATTGTTGTTAATCATTTCCCAAGATTATCTGAAACTAATATTTTATGATTCTAAACAACATATTGAATGTGAATTGGAAAAACTACTGAGTCTGTAAAAGAGAACAATAAATTCTCACAAATAGTGTCCACTAAAGTGAGATATTTAATTGGGCTTCATGGGAGGTTTCTATTAACAATGAATGCTAGAAAGAAATCTATTTTCAAATATCTTGCACCAACTGTCATTTAGTTTTTGTTTAAATGTAGCAGTAACTATGAAATCACCGACCACTTTACTTATTGGGTTTTTGTAATAAAACTAAAAATTAAAATAGTGATATGAGATTTTAACGTTTTTTAAAAAACTATACATAACGTTTGTAGAAATCATGGCTTTAAGATTTTTATTTAATTTGAAAATATTCATTGATTTCTATTCCATGACGAAGTTTATCAGTCAATTGCTAAATGAACACACTCACCAAATCTTATTTTATCTAATAAAAGCACGGTATCATTTCATCAAAATTATTAGGTCAGAATTTAAGAGATTTTTACAAGTTGGAACCATTCAAGAAATAATGGTTATTTTAAAAGGTAACATTCAAGAGTTAAAAAATAGAAAAATAAACTAGGCAGAGTGCTATGTTTTAATGCTAAATGTTTCTTTCAGAAGAGCTCCTGTGTTGAAGACTTGGTTCCCAGCTGGTGGTGCTACTGGGAGGGAGTAAAACTTCAGGAGATGAGGCCAAACTGGGGGAGGTAGGCCCCAGGGGCCATGCCTTGAAAGGTACACTGAGAACCCAGACTCTTTCTCTTTGCTTCCAGGCCACCCTGAGATGTGCAGCTTGGTTCCAACATGTGTTCCCCACCATGATGTTGTTGCCAAATCCTGCAATGGAATAGGCCGAATCTGAACAGAGTCTTCTGACATCCATCAAACACAATGTATCTCTTGTTTTACAAGTTGATTACCAGGTATTTTGTGAGAGTCACAGACAACTGTCAAACACACAGAGTAATTGCAGAAAGCAAATGCTGGTGCTTGATCTTTGGGATGCCAAGGAAAGCAGTTTGAACTATTTAATCTGGAATTCCGGGGCACCCTCTTCTTGAAAAAGGGACTCGGAAGGAATGCCTGTTTGGAACTCAATAAATGTGAAAATTACTTTTATTATTCATGGGACATTAGAAAATTTTAAACTTGGGTTGGTTTGTCAAAGTACTTAGCATTACACTTGGAGTACTGACTTCACATCCCTACTTTACAACAGCGTTTTTGGCACATTTTATAGAACTTGATCTAAAATACATCTTTACTTTTTTTTTCCTATCTTCATGCACTTGTATAGAAAGTTTAGAGAGAACATGAGAAACACTGTAAGGTTTCTCTTGCATTAATTTGGACCTAGTTTAAGTACAAATTAATAATCCCATAGTCATATTTCTGGAATCCAAAAAGCTTCTGACTAGCGTGTTTTGTTTGTTCTGTTTAATTTTTGTTTGTTTGTTTTTTTAAAATTCTTTAGTAGAAAAATATCCTAATGTAATCTGATTAGTATCTGGACATTCAGAGGCATGGGGAGGAATTTCTGTGCTGGTATTTTGAGAAAGAGCGTGAACACTGGGTGATGGAATGGAAAGAACGTGGAAATTGTGATCAGTGGTCTTGCAGGTGACTTCCCGGCTGTTGCAGGAGAGATACTGACTCTGATCAGGGAAGAGCGACTCCCTTCCCTCCAGGTGTCCTCAGGAGGCTCAGCTCAGCTCAGGATGGAGAAATGTGATTTGCTGCATCACCAGCCCATGATCTAATGATATCTGGGAAGGAATTACAGGTAGGAATATGTCAGTAGTAAAATTAGTATGTGTGCTACTCCCCTGGCTCACAAAACTGTATGTTTTTAAAAATAAAACGAGATCAAATTTCTACAGTTAATCCCTGAATCGTTCTTGATTCTAAGGTGCTCCTAGGTCCTATTTAACAACCTGTTGGATTATATCAAAGCTTTTGTTCTTAGAATATTGACAGAATGTGAAGTTCCAGGATGGCTACGCTGCCCTTTGAAAACACAGCCTTTATATAACTTCCAATTGCTTCACAGGTTGTTCAGTCACCCTTTCCAAAATTTATTTGTCTTTGATTCCAAGTCTTTGTTTTCCACCCTGTCACATTATAACGAATGGATTTAACTTGCCCTTGAGATGTATATTCCTCAGTTGAATCCATCAGAGTCTGCTGTATCTCTCTGTGGCTACATTCTAGCCAGGCACAGTGGCATTTGTCTGTAATCCCAGCAATTTGGGAGGCTGAGGCAGGAGGATGGCAAGTTCAATATCAGCCTCAGCAACATAAAGAGGCCCTAAGCAATTTAGTGAGACCCTGCCTCAAAATAAAGAATAATTTTAAAAAATGGGATGTCATTCAGTGGTTGAGTATCCATGGACTCAATCTCTGATACAAAAAAAAAAAAAAAAAATTCTTTCCAAGTACCTTGGCATATCCTTGATGCTGTGTTTACTATTTTGAACATCTGTTCAGAAAATTCTCCCCCAAAGCAGAAAAATATCTCTTCTGCCCGTTAAATCCCAATTTTGCTGTACCTTATCAACAGTGTAACATGCTCCAATCAGACCTCAAGTTCTCCTCGTTGTATGTTTTTCTCTCCTACTCTACTATTAAATTAGAACAGGGTCTTCTTAACAGCACTGTTACCAGCCAAATATTCTCTACAATTTTAAATAAAACAAAGAATCTTTTCTTAAGGAATTCAGGAACAGCCAAGGGTGATATGTAAATAAACAATTACCACAGTGTGTGATGAGTGAAATAATAGCAATATTTATATAATAAAGGAGGACAAAGAATGGTGATTAATTTTTCTGGGTGTAGATTGAAGGAAATTCTGACACATTTGGAGCCGTGACTTGAGTTGGTATGAAAGAAAAGGACAGAGTGGAAGAGTCGTCAGCCTTTCGTGTAGGACACACATAAGTGGAGGCAGGTGAGATCTCAAGGTGCAGGCAGGTGAGATCTCAAGGCACATAAAAGAAATTGCAAGTTGTTCGGCAGAGCTGAAGGTGAGATGTGAGGGAACTCTCAGGAAAGCAGCTCTAGGCTGTCCCCAGGTCGTGGAGGTGCCGGACTCCAATGCAGAAGAATTTGTCTTCCATTTGGTAGGAGGCTCAGAACTAGTAAATGTGGTTAACAGGAGACTCTCACAATCAGACGTTTACTCTGGAGAGCTCCCTTTCTGTCTGCTGAATTGGACCGGGAAAACTTTAGGATAAATACTATAGACACACTTGTAGGCATACAACCTAAATAAATGCTCTTTTCTTGGGACATTGAATTTTGAGGAACCAGTGTAGAGAAACCCAGAATGCTTTGGAATTTAATCCAGCAGGGGACACGTGCTGCCCATTGGCTGCACTCTGAAGGCTGCCCAGTGGTTAGTGTCCATGATGGTGTAATGGCGCCCTGACTCATCGATTCCTTGCAGTACACGTGGGTGCCGGTCAGGCTCTAAATCTAGTCCATTTCATTCTAATTCTCCAGTATTTCTTTCTGTTTTGTGAATTCAGTGGTATACTTTTATTAAATTTCTTTTCTCCTCATTTTAGCCAGAATAATTTTATATAGAAATGCAATAGACTTAAGTTGCATCACAAAATCTGAAAGAATATGTTTAAAAATATGTAAACGTTGATAGCAGTTTCAAAATCATATTATCTGAACATTTAAATAATAGTACAACTGCATCAGCAATGTACAAATGTGCATTTTCCCCCACATCCACACCAACATCAATTATTGTTTGTGTTCTTGAGAATAGCCATTCTAATTGGAGTAAGATGAAATGGTAGAGTTTTAATTTGTGTTTCTCTAATTACTAGAGATGTTGAACACTTTTTCATATATTTATTAATCACCTATATATCTTCTTCTGTAAAATGTCTACCCAGTTCCTTGGCCCATTTATTGAATGGGTTCTTTGTAGTTTTGGTATAAAGTTTTGCACGTTCTTTATAAATTTTGGAGATTAGTGCTCTATCTGAAATGTATGTGGAAAAGATTTTCTCCCACTTTATAGGCTCTCTTTTCACATTATTGATTGTATTCTTTGCTAAGAAAAAGCTTTTTAGTTTGAATCCATTCCATTGATTAAAGCAGTGTGGAGAATCCTCAGAAAACTTGGAATGGACCCACCTTTTGACCCAGTTATTCCACTCCTGGGTTTATACCCAAAGGACTTAAAATCAGCATACTACAATAATGCAGCCACACCAATGTTTATAGCAGCTCAATTCACAATAGCTAGACTGTGGAACCAACCTAGATGTCCTTCAACAGATGAATGGATAAAGAAACTGTGGTTATATACACAATGGAATATTATTCAGCCATAAAGAACGATATTATGGCATTTGCAGATAAATGGATGGAATTCTAGAATATCATGCTAAGTGAAATAGCCAAGCCCAGAAAACCAAAAGCTGGATGTTTTCCCTGATAAGTGGATGATGATATATGATGGGGTTGGGGGTGAGAGAAGAATGGAGGAACTTTAGATTATGTAGAGGGAAACGAGAGGGGAGTTGGAAAAATGGTGGAATGAGACAGACATCATTACCTTTTGTACAGCTCTGATTATAGGAATGGTATGAATCTATATCGTGCACAACCATAGAAATGAAAAGATGTACCACATTTGTGTACAATGAATCAAAATGCAGTCTGTAGAAAAAAGAAATCAATAACCATGTAAGTACAGCTAGAAGGGTATTTATTACATGTTCCAGTGAGCATAATGAATAATATTAACATGGCATTCAGAATTTTCCCAAAAATATTGGTACAATATTAAAGATATTTTAGAAATACTTGGTTGAAAGTAATATTGCAAAAAAATTAGCCACAATAATCACATTTCAAGAATACAATTAATGAATAAATACATTTTTCACAAGCCCATATAAACTCCATTGGAAGGATCTTATGATTTGCTTTATAATTCCAGCTTGTTGATTTTTATTTTCTTTTCTAATTTGCAGGAGGAAGTGAACATAATTCCCTGCCTCTCTGGGTTTTCAGTCTTGAAGAAGCAGCAAATATATGACCATAATAAATTATTATAAAAAGTTTAGAAAGAAATAAAAAATTCCCTAAATGCCTTCAGTGGACCTATTAAAATTAGGGACTTGCTTCCAGGGTCTTAAAGGAGGAGGGAAAGGAAGCTACATTAGGCGACGGGAGCACCAGAATCATGCTGTGGGAGAGATCTGCATGGTGAGGGTGAGTGTGACCTTGGCAGGGAAGGTAAGGGGTGCTGTCCCACCTTCCACTTCTCTCCATTTGTACCCCAGGAGACGGTGCTGTCAAGGGCCACTCAGGATGGGGTGGTGATGCATGATGGCAGCAGTCGCTGTTTCTATGTTGTAGGTCCACAAGAAAGCTCTCAGGTGACAGCTTCACCAAATCACCAGCCCTCAGCTGTCCCATGGTGTCCTGTCTTCCTACTACGTCTCTGGGCCTGGTCATTCCATAGTGAACTGCAGCTCATAGTGCAGGGCTCTGGAGGAACTTCCAAGGAGTGCTTTGCTGGCTGTGGTAAGAGGCAAGACAAGAATCAGTTACTCCTATTTATCTGTCATAAAGTGCAATAAAACCTCATCACCTGAATGTTGAAGTTATTTGCACTCTCAGAAGCAGAGGCCCCAAAGGTGATGGCGGGAGCAGAGATGGAGGGAGTAGGGAGATGTTGGTCAAGGATGCAAAGGGTCAGTTCTGCTGGATGAATAGGTTCTGGTCTCTAAAGTACACTATGACGGCTGCAGTTAATCTTATTCTACTGTACCTGGATTTTCTGAGGAGATAGATCTTGTATGTTCTCAGCCCATATATCTCAAAACACACAACTACGAGAGATGAAGGATTTTTATTTTTCAGTACTGGGGATCAAACCTAGAGCCTCACCCATACTAGGCAAGCAATTTACCACCAGGCTGCACACCCAGCCTTCAGTGATGGGAATGTCAATCAGATTGACTGTGGTCATCATTTCCCAATGCCCATGCATCTCAAACAATCACACTGTATGCCTCAAATATATCCAATTTCATTTGCCAATTATATCCCTATAAGACAAAGCAAAAACAACAATTTGGAATTTCTGTTTGGACAGCTAAGCTAATGAAAAACAATATTTTAGGCTTTTTTATTGTTACTATCATCTAAAGAATTCAAAACAAGAATTCAAATGCTATACTTCCCATAGCAATTTAACTCTGAAATGAGAAAGTCCTAAAAGATTAGGAGCACTCAGCTCCAATAGAAAACCTTCTCCCAAAAGGGAGGAAACAAAAGAGAAGGGCTTTCTAACTGTGAATGAAATTCTAAATCTTTGAAGAAAGTTTATACAGTGATGTTCAGGGTGGTAAGTGAGATACGTGGTTAGTAAAAAGAAGTGAAATATAGATATTAAATTTTGCACAGAATTGAGGAAATAAGTATTTATATTTACATTTTCTTGCTTGTGTTTTAAGAATGAGTAACTTCAGAAGAGAATTAGGTGATTTTTATGTTTCTAGCAAATAGTTTGTGTTAGAAATGAGCGGACAAGAAACAGAGAGAAAACCTTTTAAATGTATATTTTATGCACATTTTAATTCTGGGAACTTTCAACTGTATGAACTGCACAAAATTACATTAAAATTAAGTTTCAGAACACTTCCGATTTTGCAAGAAGTAGAACTTGGAAAATAGTTTATTAATAAAACAATAGCAATATTGTAAATCCCTAAAATAAACTAATTGAAGTATTCCTTGATATATTTTTTTGAGTACCAATAATTGAATCCAAGGTCACTCTTACACTGACCTACATCCCAACCCTTTGCATTTTTTATTATGCACTAAATTGCTCAGGCTGGTCTTGAGTGTGGATCTTCCTGCATAGGCCTCCAGAGTAGCTGGTATTACAGAACTGTACCATGGTGCCAGGCTTGAGATTTATGAAATCATTGTATCCAAACTTTTAGGATAATGTAGTACCTAAAATATAATATAATTTTATTTTATTTTATTTATTTATTTTGCGATGTTGGGGATTCAACCCAGAACCTTATGCTTGCAAGTCAAGCACTCTACCAACTGAGCTATATCCCCAGCCCTAATTTTATTTTTAATATACAGGAAAATTTTACAATTATTATAAAATGAACAGCTATGTGAAGTCAAGAAGGTCTGTGAGGATCAAAATCTGCCACTTTTAATTACATATCTCCCTTAAGAATAAACCAGATGAATGAGGAAAATAAAATAAACATCGGTGTCAAGGTTGTTTGTAAGACTTCCAGCCACTGTCGACAAGTTTCCGGGGTAGGATCCCCAAGCCACAGTCCTGCAGGGCCTACCTCAGGGCACATTGTTCAGCCACTGGAGTCCTGAGCTGTCCCCTACCCTTCACTCTCCTACTCCGAACAAAATAACTTAGCATGCCTGTGTCTTCTCTTTTAAATGTAACAATTACATTTATTATGAAATTAATTGACTAATCCTGATGACATTTTATATCAATCCCAGTAAAGTAGAAGGAAAAAACATGTGTAAGATATATTCTCCAGTTTCTCAAAGGAAGGAAAAATGTACATTAATTCCTGACATTTTGTTCAGACTTGTGATAGGTCTAAACATATATCCTGTATAAAATATTTCTTTACCCAAATCAGTTGATACGGTGGATGACATGATCATATTCCAAGTAAAGAACTCATATAAAACTAAGCATGATTTCATAATGCAGACATAAAATTTCAAAACAATATATTAGTAGAAAATATTTTATATATGTCTTGGGATATATAATATGCATTTCATCCAGGCTGATATAGTCAAATACCATCCATCTCAGGTTGATTTTGGCTGTTGGAGGAGCAAGCCTCTTTGGGGTAATATTGGACAAGGGACAGTCTCCTCCACCTTGTGTGGTGATAGGGACAATTTTGAACTACTGAGAGATAACATAATTAAGGAGATCTTGGTAATATCAAAGGCACTATCAGCATATTAATAAAGTCTTTATTATGCATGAAGCTAAGTTGGTCTATAATATTTGATGACCATTAGGCTGGATTGTTCTAGAACACTAAAGACTCTTTGGTGAATAAATTTGAGTGCTTGGAGGTGCATTGCCTCTTTCATTACCCTAGAGTTCTATTCTTTAAACCACATAATATTAAAATCTCCATGTTCCTAGGCTGCTCCCAGGAACCCTGTGATATCAGGGGACAGGGTTCCAATCAGTGGTGACAAGACAGCAGAACTAGCAAACATCAGACAGTAATGATCAAACATGTGGCATCCTCTGCACTTGCTCAGGAATATCCTTTTGTGTTTGGAGTTGTTCTTAGCATCTCTGAAATCATGTGTTTTGTGGAATGTAATTTTTTATTGCTTATTCACTCACTGAACCGAGAGTTTGTTGGTGGGTATCACTCAATGCAGTGAGACACTCTAACCTGTACTATTTTTCTTTCCTTGTATGGAAATGAAACAGAGTTTAATTCATTTGAATGCAGTTTGAGTCAAATTCGCTTTGTATTTTTATGGTGTCATAATAACTATCAGAAGCACTCCCATGACAGCCATGAGCATTGTAATAAGCAAAGTCTCAAAGAATGATTTCAAAGTATGATCTAAATGTGCACAAAAATAATTCTGGAAAACTATATTATTTACTTGATAGTCCATTCTTAGGCAGTTTAAAATACAGAATGACCATCTAATATGATCAAGCATAGAAACATTTTGATAGAGCCAAGCTGATCATAAACTTGATATATTAGGATTGCAGTTGCATTTTCAGTATAGTATGTCTAAAGTATTAATAAAGTTGTAGATATAAAATGATATCAAAACATTAAAGATGGGCAGTGTTAAGTTTTGCATGAGTTTATGCTTGCTTTCTCTTGATCATATGATGTCTTAATCAATTTTATGACCTGAGAAAAGCATTAGAAAAAGATGAATGTATTCAGAACCCAGGACACCAGCCATGCATATTTCTAAATTAGAAAATAAAAGAAAAATGTGTTCAGTTTTACTTAACTATGCATTGTACGTCATGCAAAGAAATTACACACATTGTACTGGAAGGCAGACAAATGCTTAATGATAATTGAAGTGAACTATTGTATTATTGATGCATTTATATTTATACATGATTAATGGTTTCCAGGAAAATGGCTAAATGAAATAAAAAGATTACTGAACATTTGCAATCAGCCAAAGCAAGAAAATCTAGCATAATTTAAAATTTGTTTTTAAGTTTGTAAAAAACAGCAAAACTAAGACTGAAAAATTATTTAAACTCTCCTGTTTTCTTTTTTATTGTTAGTTATTACATTTTATGATTTGATCAATAGTGTATTCATTATCTAAAACTACTGACAATACAGAAGGAAGCATAAAAATAAGTAGATCGATCACATTCTTTGTTAGGAAGTTAGATTCAAATCTCCCATTTAAAGATCTGTTTGACAGCTCCTGGTGTGGTCTCTCCTAATTTCCCAATAATGTACAGTGAAGAAAGTATCAAACATAAAAACTCACAAGATGGAAAACTCAGAATGATAGATAATGCCTCTCATGAATCTGAGAGAAATCTTTATAATGTACTCTTGACAATACTTTTTAGATCAGAGTCTACTGACATTCTGTCTTGAGTTAGAGAAACCCATCCAGGTGAAATAAGTAAACCGACGGGGTGAAGGATACATAGAAAGACCCAGCTTAATTAGAAACCATGGGGCTATATTATAACAATACTTTTGGCTATATTAGTTCTGTGCATCTGTGGGTCATGGTTGATGATGATGAAGAAATCTGCTATGTTTTCATTTTTATTGTAAAATATTTTATTGTTGAAAATCTTGTCTTTTGATCTTACTTTCAGAATGCTTCTGTCCTTCGTTATGTATTTGATTTCTTGACAGATCGCTCTACGTTTTGCTTTGTTGGGAGCAATGGTAGTAAGAGATGAGAATCAAATTCACTGTGGCCGTCAAGGTGTTCATTTGCAAACAAATGCAATTCACCTTCGTCTCCATGAGGACATGTGTTTCGAACACCAATCCCTTAACTAAGCAAGTCTGAGGTCAATTTTCTTGCTGGGTGCTCCTGGAGTGTGTCTCATCACTCAAGTCTTCTTACTTAATTTCACAACTCATAAACTTTTTACATCTGTTGTCTCGAAGGAAGTACCAACCCTACCTTCCCATCTATAGTCCCAGGGACTATTAAAAAGGCTTCATTCCTGATGCGTTTTATCTGACTTTCAAGGGAAAGTATTTGATACCCATCATCAAGAGAGGGATTCCACATTAGTCTTCTGTCAACTCTCTATCCGCAGCTCTCACATGGAACTCTTTTAAAGGATCCTGAATCTGAACCTCTGTCAGGGTAGTAATTTCATGTTTTACCTGAGAAATCTCATTTTCCATGAAAGGCTCAATTTTTCTTCACTTTAGTTTTTTCTTTGGGTTTCTATTTTTTTTTTTTTTTTGGTAACACTTTCTTTTGAATGCAATTTGTTCTCTAATTTTATGCCTCTCAGACTTCAACATTCATAGATATACAGAATATTGGATTCATTATTTAGGGCCTAGCCTGTGATTATGCATTTCTAACAACAAGCTCCCAGGTCATGCACATGCTGCTGATACACAGCAATATCTTGTCTAGAGGAAACGTATCCTCTTTTAATTTTGTTCTCTTGTTTCCTTAACCTGACATAATTTTCTTTCCCACATTTTCAATGCTTAAAGTGCTTTCTTGGCTCCATACTGTGCCCATTGAAACTATCTAGTAAATATTCTGTCTGTATATATAATTTCAAGGCATAAGATCTTTTAAAATTTGCATTAGTGTTGATAAACATGTGATATATGTGTGTATATTTTATATTTGCACATCTATATATATATATATATTCCTAAACATAAGTGATATATAAGTGTGATATACATGGAATATATATAAAGCAAATATGAAGCTTCTGGATCAGAGATAAGCCAGAGACTATTTACTTGGAGAATTTCTTATCATGGGTTCCATTTGTACCATCCTACACTTGAGGAAAAATAAGGGGCAATATCACCCTGCCCATTCAGAGAAATCTGTGACACAGGAAAGAGCCAAAAATTAGGAATCCCAAATTTGCATGAAGCATCTTGCCCATCCTTTTTGGAAAAGAATAAAGAGAAAATTCATCATTCTAATTTAAAAAGAAAAATAGTAAATAAGACAAATCTCTAATTTTCTAGGTCCATTATCCTCCAAAATGTTAATAAATGTCTCTAAAAGCAATGCATTGGTAAATCTCCTCTGATAAATTCACTAACACTAATTTCCAAGGCATGGTTATCATTCAAATGTACTTTATCGCTAGTTGCTAGTACCTTTGCTTGGAAAGCCTTGGCCTTGCAGAAATTTGAAAATATTAATGGGATGCTATTAATGGAAAATATTAATGGACATTTCTTTTTGTTTCTTTCTCTGCACATCCAGCCTGTGTGGTTTCTGAATGACCCTTACTAGTTGCACGTTATCTTCGCTATTCCCAACCAGCACTTTGCTTTCACCACACTTTCCCTTCACCAGGCTCTCCCTCCCTTCCTTTGATTTCTCTCTATTGGCTTTTTCCATTTGACAAATGTACAGAGGAAAACCATTCCAAAGGTTTCCTTGAATAAATAGACCAACATCTAAAAACCCAGTTTCCTTTTAGGGGATATCTGGTTAATCTAGTTTGGGGCTACTTGGGGACAATAAAATAAAAATAATAATTCATCACCAAACACTGTGGTGTATGCCTGTAATTCCAGTGGCTTGGGAGGCTGAAGCAGGAGGATCTTGAGTTCAAAGCAAACATCAGCAAAAGCAAGGTGCTAGCAACTCAGTGAGACCCTGTATCTAAATAAAATACAAAATAGGGCTGGGGATGTGGCTCAGTGGTGGAGTGCCCTTCAGTTCAATCTCTAGTACCTCCCCCCCAAAATGAATTCTTTGCCAAGTCTTTTATTAAGTAGATGGAAGTAAAATTTCTACGAGAGTGGGTAAATACGTAAAATAATTTTATATGAATTTGTAAGAATTGTTCCGTATTCTCGACCACATTTGGCAATATTAGTTTTGTTGAAGTTCACTACATGCCATTGCATAATCATTGCCACTGCATTAATGTCTATTCAAGAGTATTTAGTACACTCTAATCTTGAACCAGACTGTTTAGTAATACATGATTTTAAAGCAATACTGACATTTTTTAAAGGTTCATAGAATGGCTGCATCCCCCTCTTTTACAAAAGAACATTTGGCAAGAAAAATAGGACAATTATGTAGTAAAATATAGTAGTCTTTCTAATGTATGTGGAATAGACTCATAAAATAAAAATACTTTGTTGGTTGGTTTTAAGATAATTCACATCTTTAAATTCTAATATATTCTCTTTAAGACACGAACTATTATTCCTTTTTATCCTTATTGAGATACTGAAAAAATGACATCCTATATGATCAAGGCTTACAACATGAAGTTTGATATATGTACATGTTATTTGGTGATTACTGTAATTGGGCTTAATTAACATACCATCAGCTCAGGGTGTTGCCTTTTGCATGTACATAGTGAGAATACTAAAGATCCACTCTCACCAGAGTTCAAGTACACAGTATTATTAATGACAGACAGGATGCTATACATGAGTTTAGGGGTGGGCAAAATAGGGAGATGCAGGTCAAATTTGACCTTAAAAGATAATGAAGTTTTGGGGATCTAACTCTAGTACCTACCCTTCACTCTGTTCTATGGAGCTTGACTTTTTTTAATAGCACATAAATGGAATCATGAAGTGCAGATGATCCCCAACCTACCTTAATTTTGCATTTCACTTTCCAGTGGTGAAACAAAAATATGTATTCAACAGAATCCATACAGGAAGTGTCAAATTTTGAAATTTGATCTCACAATGGTAGGTAAAAATAGTGAGGCCTTCTTGCTGTGTTATGACATGGTAGAGGCCATGCATGATCAGGGAACATGTGTGAGAGATAGTTCACCTTCATAACAAAGCCAAGGCCACAATAAGCCACTCCCATGTCAGTAGCATTAACTTACTCCTGAGGGTGGAGCCTAGCAGACCAACTGCTTCTTAGAGGCCCCACCTCTTAATAGTGTCACAATTGCAATTAAATTTTAGCTTGAGTTTTGGAGGTAACAGTAAAATCATAGCACAAATTAGGTAACTTTTTCTATTATGCTCTTAGAAGTGAGATTTTGCTATCATCAAAGGTTTTTAATCTTTATCAAAAACTTTCCTTCAGATGTTGAGCTATTCATAAGATCATTCTTCCCATTAATTAATAAATTGATCAGAATCTCTGGGACACTATGGAAGCAGTACTAAAAGGAAAATTCATTGCATGGAGTGCATTCAACAAAAGAATGAAAAGTGAACAAATAAATGACTTCACATTACAGCTCAAAGTACTAGAAAAAGAACAGATTAACACCAAAAAGAGTAGAAGACAGGAAATAATTAAAATCAGAGCTGAAATCAATGAAATGAAAACAAAAGAAACTATTCAAAAAACTGACAAAACAAAAAGTTGGTTCTTTGAAAAAATAAACAAAATTGATAAATCCTTAGCCACACTAACAAAGAGAAGAGAAAAAAACTCAAATTACTAAAATTCGAGATGAAAAGGGACACTATCGAAATACATAATTAGAAACTATTTTGAAAATCTATACTCCAACAAAATAGAAACTCTCAAAGACATCGATAGGTTTCTAGACACATATAATCCACCCAAACTGCATCTGGAGGACAGACACAATTTAAATAGATGAATTTCAAGCAATGAAATAGAAGAAGTCATCAAGAACCTACCTACCAAGAAAAGTCCAGGGTCAGATGAATTCTCAGCTGAGTTCTACAATCCTTCAAAGAAGAACTCATTCCAATATTCCTCAAAGTATTCCATGAGATAGAAGAGGAGGGAACACTTCCAAACTCATTCTATGAAGCTAATATCACCCTGATACCAAAACCAGACAGAGACACATCAAAGAAAGAAAATTTGAGAACAACATCCCTAATGAACATAGATGCAAAAATCCTTAACAAAACTTTAGCAAATTGCATACAAAAACATATCAAAAAGACAGTGCACCATGATCAAGTGGGGTTCATCCCAGGGATTCAAGGTTGGTTCAACATCCAGAAATCTATAAATGTAATTCACCACAACAACAGGCAAATTAAGAACCACATTATTATTTCATTAGATGCAGAAAATGCATTTGATAAAATACAGCACCCTTTCATGCTCAAAACACTATCAAAAATACAGATAATAGGAACATACCTCAACAGTGTAAAGGCTATCTATGCAAAGCCTACAGCCAACATCATTCTAAATGGAGAAAGACTGAAAGCATTCCCTCTAAAAACTGGAACAAGGCAGGGATGTCCTCTTTCACCACTTCTATTCAACATTGTCCTTGAAATTCTAGTCAGAGCAATTAGACAGACTAAAGAAATAAGAGGTATTTGAATAGGAAACAAAGAACTTTAACTATCACTATTTGCAGACGATATGATTCTATATTTAGAGGAGCCAAAAAATTCCACCAGAAAACTTCTAGAACTCATAAATGAATTCAGTAAAGTAGCAGGATATAAAATCAACAGTCATAAATCTAATGAATTCTTATTCATAAGTGATGAATCCTCTGAAAGAGAAATTAGGAAATCTACCCCATTCACAATAGCCTCAAAAAAAAAAAAAAAATACCTGGGAGTCAATTTAACAAAAGAGGTGAAAGACCTCTATAATGAGAACTACAGAAGGCTAAAGAAAGAAATTAAAGGAAACCTTAGAAGATGGAAAGATCTCCTATGTTCTTGGATAGGCAGAATTAATATTATCAAAATGGCCATACTTTCAAAAGCGCTGTACAAATTCAATGCAATTCCAATTAAAATCCCAATGATGGACCTCATAGAAATAGAGCAAGTAATCATGAAATTAATTTGGAGGAATAAGAGACCCAGAATAGCTAAGAAAATCCTTAGCAGGAAGAGCAAAGCAGATGGTATCACAATACCAGACCTTCAACTATACTACAGAGCAATAGTTACAAAAACAACATGGTATTGGCACCAAAATATGCAGGTAGACCAATGGTACAGAATAGAAGGCACAGAGACAAACCCACATAAATACAGTTATCTCATACTTGACAAAGGAGCCAAAAACATACAATGGAGAAAAGATAGCCTCTTCAACAAATGGTGTTGGCAAAACTGGAAATCCATATGCACCAAATTGAAACTAAACCCCTATCTCTCACCCTGCATAGAACTCAACTCAAAATGGATCAAGGACCTAGGAATTAGACCAGAGACCCTGCACCTAATAGAAGAAAAATTAGGTCCAAACCTTCATCATATCAGCCTTGGACCAGACTTCCTTAACATGATTCCCAAAGCACAAGAAATAAAAGCAGGAATCAATGATTGAGATAGATTCAAACTAAAAAGCTTTTTCTCAGCAAGGGAAACAATCAGCAAAGTGAAGAGAGAGCCTATAGAGTGGGAGAAAAGGTTTTGCCACACTCATGTCAGATAAAGCACTAATCTCCAGAATACATAAAGAACTTCAAAAACTTTACACCAAGAATACAAATAACCCAATCAATAAATGGGCTAAGGAAATGAGAAGACACTTCACAGAAGAAGATCTACAAGCAATCAACACATATATAAAAAAATGTTCAACATCTCTAGTAATAAGAGAAATGCAAATCAAAACTACCCTAAGATATCATGCCACCCCAATTAGAACGTCTATTATCAAGAATACAAGCAACAATAGGTGTTGGTGAGGATGTGGGGAGAAAGGTACGCTCAATATATTGCTGGTGGGGTTGCGAATTAGTGCAGCCACTCTGGAAAGCAGTATGGAGATTCCTTTGAAAACTCTGAATAGAACCACCATTTGACCCAGCTATCCCAGTCCTTGACCTATACTCAAAGGACATAAAATCAACCTACTACAGTGATGCAGCCTCACCAATGTTTATAGCAGCCCAATTCACTATGACTAGATTGTGGAACCAACCTAGATGCCCTTCAATAGATGAATGGATACAGGAACTGTGGTATATATACACAATGGAATATTATTCAGCCATAAAGAATAATAAAATTATGACATTTGCAGGTCAATGGATGTAATTGGAGAAGATCATGTTAAATGAAATAAGCCAATCCCAAAGAAGGCTTATGATTTCTCTCTTATAAGTGGTTGATAACACATAGTAGGGTTGGGCGGAGGTATGGGAAGAATGGAGAAATGATGGATTGTATAGAGGAAAATGAGGGGTGAGAACAGGGCGGGGAAGGAAAGATAGTGGAATGATACAGACATCTATCTGTATGTAGAGACATACATATACCCTATGTATATGTATGAATATGTAAATTGTATGATTCTATTTTGTGTACAATCAGAAAAATGATAGTTGTACTCCATTTGTGTACAATGAACTAAAATAAGAAAAATAAATAAATTTTAAAAAATTAATAAGTTGAATTGCATTGCAAAAGTTTTTGAAGTTAATGACACTTCTAAGTTTATGAAGTAAGTTAATTACAACATACCATGAGTAAATAATTTTTAGTTTAATTCACTGATAATTGAATCCACCTTTCTGGATCTATACTCAGTTGGTTCACTAGAGCTGTCTGTGATTTGGTACCATATTTATCTAAATAATTTTGAAATGTTCATTAACTCTCTTTCTTTCTTTGTAAATTTATTATTCAGAAGACTTTATACATTATTTGTAGGAGCCCTTACTGAATCCATTCTGTCCCAAGGCTTTCCTGTTTATATATTAATTAATTAAAAAAATTACAAGATAAGGAGGTGGATACAGGGAGAAGTGAAATATTCGTGTTCTCTGACATAATTAATCTTTACATTCAAATATCAATATGATAGCTACCTATGGAAGTGACCGGAAAAGGCACAGAATGCTTCTGGGATGTGGATAATACTCTGTTCTATGATGTGACTTTTGTTTGTGTTAATTTGTATATACTATATATGATTATTTGGATGTATAGTATACCTAAAATTTTCACTATAAAAACAACAAAAATTAAGTTAAAAATAATAATAAAAATAAAATTGGAAAATAAAAGTTAAGAATCACATGATTATTTCAATAGATGCTGAGAAAGTGTTTGATAAAATATAGCACCCCTTCATGCTCAAAACACTAGAAAAAATAGGGATAATAGGAACATACCTCAACACTGTAAAGGCTACCGATGCTAAGCCCATGGCCAACATCATTCTAAATGGAGAAAAACTAAAAACATTCCCTCTGAAACCTGGGAGAAGACAGAGATGCCCTCTTTCACTACTTCTATTCAACATTGTCCTTAAAATACTAGCCAGAGCAATTAGGGAGACCAAAGAAATTAAAGGAATATGAATAGGAAAAGCAGAACTCAAGCTGTCAGTATTTGCTGACACATGATTCTATATTTAGAGAATCCAAAAAACTCCACTAGAAAATTTCTAGAACTCAAATGAATTCAGCAAAGTAGCAGGATATAAAATCAATACACATAAATTCAATGCATTCGTAAATGAAGAATCCTCTGAAAGAGAAATTAAGAAAACCACTCCATTCACAATGGCCTCAAAAAAAAATACTTGGGACTAAATCTAACAAAAGAGGTGAAAGGCCTCTACAGTGAAAATTACAGCACACTAAAGAAAGAAATTAATGAACACCTTAGAATATGGAAAGATCTACCATGTTCTTGAATAGGCAGAGTTAATATTGTCAAAATGGTCATGCTACCAAGGGCGCAATAGACATTCAAAGCAATTCCAATTAAACTCCCATGACATTCCTCATAGGAATAGAGAAAGCAAATTTATCTGGAAGAATAAGAGACCTCGAATAGCCAGGGCAATCCTGAGCAGGAAGAGTGAAGCAAGAGGTATCACAATACAAGACCTTAAACTATACTACAGAGCAATAGTAACAAAAAGAGCATGGTACTGGCACCAAAATAGACAGGTAGACCAATGGTACAGAATAGAGTACACAAAGCCACATAAATACAGTTTCTTCATACTATACAAAAGAGCCAAAAACATGCAATGGAGAAAAGATAGCCTCTTCAACAAATGGTGCTGGGAAAACTGGAAATCCATATGCATTAAATGAATTAAACCTCTATCTCTCAACTGGCACAAAACTCAACTCAAAATGGATCGAGGACCTAGGAATCAGACAAGAGACCTTTCATCAAAGAGAAGAAAAATTATTCCTAAATCTTTATCAGGTTGGTTTAGGACCAGACTTCCTTAAAAAGACTCCCAAAGCCCAAGAAATCAAAGGAAAAATCAATAAGTGGGATGGATTAAAAATAAAAAGTTTTTTCTCAGCAAAGGATAAAATCAATAATGTGAAAAGAGAGCCCACAGAGTGGGAGAAAATCTTTTCCACACGCACTTCAGATAGAGCACTAATGTCCGAAATTTATAAAGAACTTAAAAACCTTTACACCCAAAATACAAAGAACCCAATCAATAAATGGGCCAAGGAACTGGACAGATACTTTGCAGAAGATATAAAGGTGATTAACAATTAAATGAAAAAGTGTTCAACATCTCTAGTAATTAGAGAAATGCAAATTAAAACCACCCTAAAATTTCATCTAACTCCAATTAGAATGACCATTATCAAGAATACAAGCAATAATAGGTGTTGCCGTGGATGTGGGGGAAAAAGGCACACTTGTACATTGCTGGTGGAGTTGCAAATTGATGCAGCCTCTCTGGAAAGCAGTATGGAGATTCTCAGAAAGCTTGGAATGGACCCACCTTTTTATGCAACTATCCCACTCCTCAGTTTATACCCAAAGGACTTAAAAATCAGCATACTACAGTAACTCAGTACATCAATGTTTATAGCAGCTCAATTCACAATAGCTAGATTGTGGAACCAACCTAGATGCCCATCAATAGATGAATGGATAAAGGAACTGTGGTATATATACACAATGGAATTTTATTCAGCCATAACGAAGAATAAAATAATGGCGTTTGCAGGTAAATGGATGGAATTATAGAATATCATGCTAAATAAATAATATGCTAAGTAAATGGATGGAATTGTAGAATATCATGCTAAATAAATAATATGCTAAATAAATAGCCAATCCCAAAAAATCAAAACTGAATGTTTTCCCTGAGAAGTGCATGATGATACATAATGTGGTGGGGGGTAAGAGAAGAATGGAGGAACTTTGGATTATATAGAAAGAAATGAGGTGAGACAGGAATATGAAAGATGGTGGAATTCGACAGACATCATTACCGTATGTACATGTATGATTACACGAATGGTGTGAATCTGCATCATGTACAAGCATAGAAACAAAAAGTTGTACCCCATTTGTGTACAATGAATCAAAATTCAATCTGTAAAAATAAAAAGCAAAAATTTTAAAAAATTACCATGATTTTTTTTAAATTTAAAAGTAATTTTTTTTAAATTAAAATTTCTATCCATATGATATGGATAGGAAATCTCATATGCTCCTAATATTTTTTTTCCTAGTTGGAAGCAAATTTGTACAACCACAATTAAAAGTAGACTTTTGCTATCTGCTAATACTAGTGTAACTATGATCTGACTTGGTAACTTCCTATGTAGATATAGGCAAAAATTTATTAAATACATTCACTAAGGAACCCATATCTCTCACCCTGTACAAAACTCAACTCAAAGTGGATCAAGGACCTAGAAATCAGACCAGAGACTCTGCACCTAATAGAAGAGAAAATAGGTCCAAATCTTCATCATGTTGGCCTAGGACCAGATTTCCTTAACATGACTCCCAACGTGCAAGAAATAAAAGCACGAATCAATGATTGGGATAGAGTGAAACTAAAAAGCTTCTTCTCAGCAAAGGAAACAATCAGCAATGTGAAGAGAGAGCCTTCAGAGTGGGAGAAAATCTTTGCCACACACACTTCGGACAGAGCACTAATCTCCAGAATCTACCAAGTACTCAAAAATCTTTACACCACGAACACCAATAACCCAATCAATAAATGGGCCAAGGAAATGAACAGACACTTTACAGAGGAAGATCTACAAGCAATCAACGATTTATGAAAAAATGTTCAACATCACCCGTTATAAGAGAAATGCAAATCAAAACCACCTTAAGATTTCATCTTACCCCAATTAGAATGTCTTTCATCAAGAACACAGGTAACAACAGGTGTTGGCGAGGATGTGGGGAAAAGGGTACACTCATACATTGCTGGTGGGAGTGCAAGTTGGTGCAGCCACTCTGGAAAGCAGTGTGGAGATTCCTTAGAAAACTTGGAATGGATCCACCATTTGACCCTGCTATCCCACTCCTTGGCTTATACCCAAAGGACTTAAAATCAGATTGCCTCAGTGATGCAGCCACATCAATGTTCATAGCTGCTCAATTCACAATAGCTAGATTATGGAATCAACCTAGATGCCCTTCAGTAGATGAATGGATAAAGAAACTGTGGTATATATACACAATGGAATATTACTCAGCCATAAAGAAGAATAAAATTATGGTATTTGTAGGTAAATGGATGATGTTGGAAACTCTTATGCTAAGTGAGATCAGCCAATCCCAAAAATCCAAAAGCCGAATGGTCTCTCTGATATATGAATGATGATGCATAATGTGGGGGGGAAAGATGGCAAGAATGGAGGAAAGATAGCTAGCATAGAGGGAAGGGAGGGGTGGGGGTGGGTGGGGGGTAAAATTAATAACAGAATGTGTGACAGATACCATTGCCCTGTGTACATGCATGAATGCACAGATGGTGTGACTCTACCTTGTGTACAAACAGTGAAACAATAGCTGTACTCCATTTGTGTTCAATGAATCAATAAGTAAATAAAAGAATAAATAAAAAAAAGAATAATCATAGTTGAAATACTTATTAATAATCCCAAATTTATAAGGTTAACATATACATTTAGGATGGATATATTATGATGTTATCATATGATGACATTCTGTACAGCAAGAGATGAAATAGAGCTACACATCATAACATGGATAAATTTAGGAAGTATAATATTGAACAAAAGATATGGATCCAAAAGAGCACAAATTATGTTAATTCTACTTATGTGAAATTCAAAAGTCAAGAAAACTATGCAAAAGTCTCATGGAAGCCTGTGGAAATGATAACACTATAAAATGAATTGCCATAAAAAGTCAATATACTCACAACATTTATGGCGGTTGATGTTTGAGACAGGGCAGAAAGGAACTTCAATGGTGCTCATTTTTAAGCTCTATTTTTGATGGCGTTCTATTTTATTTGCTATTGGGAATTCACACTGATTTTTGTTATTGTAAAAAGTTGTTGAGCTTAAGAATTTTGATGTATTATCTTTTTCTCTATGATGAATTATTTCAAAATGAAGCTGAGGAATTTAAGTTAGTGACTGGCATTGTTCAGAGGAATAGAAATGCATTTGGACCAAAATATTTTGAGAGCTTCCAAGACTCTAGTAGTATTTTATTTACCAATCTGTGCATGAATCAATGTTGTTTAAGATTTCTTTTTTAAGTTAAAAATACTTTCTGCATACATAGGCTAGTGAGTAAGATCTATTCATAAAGTAAATTTGACAACAATATTTAGTCACATATTCACAGGTTAGAATGTGCTTTTCAACAAAATCTGCCATAATTCTGCAATTACTCAAAGCATTCAAATAATGTAATCCAATCTTCCAATTTATATGCAAGTTAGATAATTATAATGACATATATGCAAATGTAATTAAGAGTATTCATATATGCAAATAACTGTGACTTCCTACTTGATAAATATTTCAGTAATTCCATAAGATGTATAATATTTATCAGGAAAGATTGCCTATTGCATCTCATTGCAAGTCATTATAATTTAAAAATACTTCTTTTGTATATAGTTTGAGAGAGAAATTGATCCTAGTCTTTCTGAGCCCTTTATATACACTGCAAAGACTTTCACTGATGTAACTAAGGGTGGTCCTGAAGATTTATTCTATTAAACTATTTTCATTGGATCATAAACCTTACGTGCACAACATACATTTCACTGGTTGGACAAAATTCTGCATACTCTAATTATTTCTATTTATTTTTTACTTATGTCCAGAATTTTCTAAGTGTGCCTCTGCATTGACTCTGTTATTTTCCCCATGTCTGCCGATTCGCCATTTCCTCTCTAACTTGACTCTGTGCTTGTGTTTCTCACTTATTCATGCCAGCTTTTATTTATTTGAGTCTTCTTTGTTCAGACATTAGGTAGCCCAAACATTTTTCATGGTACTTAATTCTTTCCAAAATGTCATGAATTCTCTCCTTAGTGCTATGCCAAGCTTTACCTTGATCGTTTTTGAGAACAATATGGAAGGCAGTAAGTTAGAAACAAAATACCTACCTATATCTTCCATTATTTAAATATCACTGCATAGATTTCTAATTCTGAAATTGTTCTAACAATTTGTTAGAACAAATTTTTAGTTAATTATATTTAAAGAATGTTGCTTAGAAATGCATCTCATGGCTTCTCTTTAACATCTTGAAGAAAGAATAATAAGAAGAAAAGCTGTTTTTTAAAGGATTTAATTGCACATTAACATGATAAAATTCTAGAGCAGTTGCTCATCAAAGTTTTCTTTTTTTTACTTTGGATGAGCACAAGATTTTCTAAATTGATTTGGCAAATTATTTTCATTGCATAAAACTCTTTAGTGACTTCCCAAAAAATAAACTTTTGAAAGTGACTAACTTAAGACTATGTATATTTTGAAGTAAACCTTTACTCTCTGCTAATGTTTCCAGTTCACAATTTAAATCATGTAATAATGACCCTGTTTCAGATAAAATTCACCTAACTTACAAAAGATAAAGCAATGTCCTCAGACCAAGAATCTTAATAGTATATTTTGAATTTTAAGATTTTCCATAAAGTTTTATGTTTTACATAGGATCAAATACTAAGGTATATTTTGGTCAAGGGTTTTAGATATTTGGGAAGTGACAGAAAAATCATCTATCAAATAAATTATGAGTATTACTACAATATTTAAACTAAATATAAGAACAGGCAAGATATATTGACAGAAATGGTAATTAATTTGCTCTATCAATAAAAACCAAAGTAAAGCTATAATATAAATTAAAACAGTAATTAAGCTAACACATGCAATTATTCATCTTTGAAATAAATGAAGCCAAAGAGAAGAATCTTGCTGTTCATGCTTCTGGGCAAATTATTTAAGTAGTTAAAAAATCAATTAAAATAGTTAATAAAGCCTGAGTAATCACTAGATTATTTTTATGAAGAAGTCAGAACTGACATGGAGCCCTTATTTTCTTTTGAGACAGAATATGTGAACAACAGCTCACCAGGGAGAACTTTCTAGGGGAAAGTTCTGGTTAAATGCCACTTTTGGTTAAATACCATTTGTTTAGGATCTAGCAAATTTATGTCAGTGAGTGAGTGCTCAACAAAATTCTACCCTATAGGAGCTGGCATGTTACTCAGAAGCAGAGTGCTTGCCTAGCATTTGCAAGGCCCCTGATTCAACCCCCAACTTTGCAAAGATTTATCATTAAATACAGTCATTGATAATTGTGATGAGTTATTAAGAACCACAATATATGTGGCACATATATTTATACACATATATACATATAGATACACAAACATATATGATAAAAATCTGGTCCATTATTAAGAACATGCAACACATTCAGGCAGTATCAAAATTCTCTCAGGAGTAGACTATTTCTACCTAGAAAGAAGTAAAACATGAAACCTGAGCATACAACTCAAAAGAACTGGAATATAATGGAGCCATGGAGAGATGATGTTTTAGTCAGCTTCTTCACTACTGTGACTAAAAGGACCTGACCAGAAAAATTGTAGAGGAGATAAAGTTTATTTTGGATCTCATGGTTTCAGAGATCTCAATCTGTAGACAGCAGTTTCCACTCCTCCCAACACAAGGTGTGGTAGAACATCATGGTGGAAGAGTGTGGCCAAGGAAAGCAGCTCCCATGACGGTCAGAAAGCAGAGAGAGACTCCATGCTCTAGATACAAAATACCCATAGCCACACCCCCATGAACCACTCCCTCCAGCCATACCACACTTGCCTCCAGTTACCACTTAGTTAATCACATCAGGGATTAAGTCACTGATTAGATCAATGCTATGACCCAATCATTTCTTCTCCAAAACTTCTTGCATTGTCTCACATGTGAGCTTTTGGGGAATGCCACATCCAAATCAAACACTCTCTCCCTGGCCCCCAAAAGCTCACAATTATCTAACAACACAAAATACATTTTGTCCATTTCCAAGAGTCCCCATAGTCTCAACAGTTCTGAGATTGTTCAACATTCAAGTCCAGAGTCTTCTCTAAGGCTCAAGGCTATCTTGCATTGCAGCTCCTATAAAATTAAAAGCAATCTACAAGTGTCCCATATATAATGGTAAAGAGTAAACAGGGGCATAGAAAGAAGATAGGAGCATAGAAAGAAGATAGGGGCATAGAAAGAAGGGTTAGGATCAAAGCAAGATCAGAATCCTCAGGGCGCCAGGCAAGGCTGAACATCATGGCAGAAGAGTGTGGCAGAGGGCAGCAGCTCACATGATAATCAGAAAGCAGAGAGAGAGAGAGAGATACACTCTCTTCTCTCCCTCTATCCACTTGCCAGATACAAATATGCACTCAAACCCATGTCCCCAGTGTCCCACCTCCTCCAGTCACACCCCATCTTCCTTTAGTTACCTCTCAACCCCACCTGATGACTAATTCACTGATTGGGTTAAGCCTCTCATAGTCCAATCATTTCTTCTCTGAGCCCTCTCACATTGTCTCACAAGTGAACTTCTGGGCGATATCTCACATCCAAACCATAGAGTGTCCTAATATTCCCCCATGTTGCACTGATTCATCTCTCTCTACCCACTAATCACTGGATCCCAACGATGCTTTTATTGTTTCCCTTTTTTTTTCTTGCCTTTTCTAGAACATTATATAATTGGAATCATCACACCATATCGCCTTTTCAGATCCATTTCTCTCAAGTAGTAATATGTATTTAGGTTTCCTCTTTTTCAATGGCTTGGTAGCTCATTTATTTTTAGGGCTGACTGATGTGCCTTGCTCAACATAGTGTAGTGTGGCCAGTTCACTAAGTGGAGGATGTTTTGTTGCTTTAAGTTTAGGCAATTATGAATAAAGCTACCATAAGTATCCATATGGAGGTGTTTTTAAAGACATAAAACTTCAATTGTACCAAGAAGTAGTTGCTGGATTAAATGATACAAGTATATTTGTTTATAAGAAACTGCCAAACTGTCTTCCACAGTGACTGGAGCATGTATTTTTTTTTTTTTTTTTTTGCATGCACACAAAGAATGGGAATTCACATTGTTCCACATCCTCACCAGCATCTGCTGTCAGTGTTTGGGGTTTTGATAACGAAGTATGTAAGAGGTTTGTGGCGCTATCTCAACCACTGTTGTAATTTGTATTTCTCTGAGAACATCTCATCATCTTTCAAATGCTTATTTGTTATCTGACATCCTTTTTTTTTTTTTGATGTTGGTACAGGACTTTTGTCCATTTCTCAATCAGCTGTTTATTTTCTTACTGTTGAGTTTGAAGAGTTCTCTGCACATTCTGGAGACCCATCCTCGAGCAGACTTGACTTTAGCAAAACAGATCCCATTCTTAATTTTAATGCAGTTTACCAATTATTTCCTTCCTAGGTTGTGGCTTTGCTGTACCTGAAACGTCATCTCTTTACTCAAGGTCACCTAGACCTGCTTCTCTGCTGCTCTCTGGCACTTCTATGGTTTTGCATTGTACATTGAGGTCTGTGATCCAGTTTGAATCAGATGCATTTTGCGAAGCTGTTGCTGAAGCTCTTGTTGGCAAGACCACCTCCGCTGCACTCATCCCTCGGCCCCGCCCCTGTCAGATCAGCTGCTTACATTTATGTGGCTCTGTATTTAGTTTTGATCTTCCACTGAAATTTCCCTTGGTGGATATGGCAGAGGCTGGGACATAGGAACACAAACCCTTTCAGGAGGGAAGGATTTACTTTGAAAGCCGCTTGGAGTGTTGCTGGCAGAGCCTTCAGCTGTCGGCCTTCTTTGCTGTTGGCCTTGGCTGCAGTGAGCAGCTTTGCCCAGGGGTGTGAGCCCGTTCTGAGGTAGCTCACACTCAAGGAGTGATTATCGCAGCGGGAATAATAAAGCAGGCCTATTTGCTCAACTCAGGAAAATGCTGAAGGGTCCTGCAGACTCAGACTTCCCTGAGACTGTGGCTAAGAACTTTTGGAAAAAAACAAAACAAAACAAAACAAAACAAAAAAACACCAAAATCTCTTTTAATCAGTCTGAGCTGCTGCAACAAGAGACCACAGAATGGGAAGTTCACAGACAGCACCAGCTTATTTCTCATAGTCGGGGGGCTGGCAAGTAAAATGCCAAGGTCCTGTAGGTCCCGCCTCTGGGAAGGACCCATTTTCTGGTTTACAGATGGCAGGCCCTGTTGATTATGTCTGGTGAAGGGGCCTAGTTAGTTCTCCAAGGTCTCTTTATTATAAGGGTGAATCCTGTTCTTGAAGCCAGAACTTCATTTCTACCCAAAGGCCCCTACCTTCCTAATATCATCAGATTGGGGCTTAGGATTCCAATTTATGAATTTGGGGGGGGGGTGATACAAACCTTCAGAACACAGCAATATTCAGCTTGACTCTGTCCCAGTCATTCTATTTCCAAACCCTTCCTTTCATATTGACTGAAACAGCACTCCTTAATAACCTTGCTATGTGTTTGTCTTTGACTCCCCATCTGCTTCCAGAATGAATTCCAGATAAACTGACTGAATTATGGCCAGAGTCACCAATGGGATGCTACTGTTTATAGAAAAAAATACGGTTAAAGGGATAAGGACTGGTAATTAAAGTATGTTTGCAGGCAATTAAGACATTGGATGGAGATGTTTGTAAGCTAACATTTCTATAGTAGCCTTTTCTTTTTGCTTTCTTATTTTGATTGCTTATTTATTCACTGCCAGATCTGTTTCTAAAATATTTTGGTGATTTTCAAAATCCTCCTCTTACTGCAACATGATTTATTTTGAAAAAATAATCAGGGGACAAGACTCGGAAGCTACACACAAACCTGGAATGCCTAGGGCAGCTGATAATCCTTTTTATATCTCTGAAAATCAAGGAACTCAAAAATAACTTTCATGTTAAGCTTCACTGAACGAGAATCTTAAATATTATTCTATGAGTTTAACTTGAAGAAAGTACGAATAATTTACTGCCTAATATTTTGAGAGTTTGTGGTTTCTAATTAAGTAATAATCTGTGTTGCTACACATTTAAACATGTCTATATAGGTAGACTTGTTTAAATGATCTTTGCATCTTTCTATGTTGGTGTGGTTGTGGGGAAAAAGGCACACTTTTACATTGCTGGTGAAATTGCAAATTGTTGCAGCCACTCTGGAAAGCAGTACAGAGAAACCTCAGAAAACTTGAAATGGACACACCCTTTGACCCAGTTATCCCACACCTCAGTTTATACCCAAGGGACTTAAAATTAGCATACTTCAGTAACGCAGCCACATCAATGTTTATAGCAGCTCAATTCACAATAGCTAGGTTGTGGAACCAACCTAGATACCCTTCAATAAGTGAATGGATAAAGAAACTGTGGTACATATACACAATGGAATATTATTCATCCATAAAGAATAAAATTAATAAAATTATGGCATTTGCAGGTGAAAGGATGGAGTTGGAGAATATCATGCTAAGCGAAATAAGCCAATCCCCCCAAACCAAAGGCTGAATGTTTTCCCTGATAAGTGGATGATGATACATAATGGGGGTGAGGAGATAAAGGGTAGGAGAAGAATGGAGGAACATTGGATTACATAGAGGGAATTGAGAGGAGGAGGGGGCAGGTATATGAAAGATGATGGACATCATTACCCTGTGTACATGTATGATTACACGAATGGTATGAATCTACATCATTCACAACCATAGAAACAAAAATATGTACCCCATTTGTGTAAAGTGAACCAAAATGCAGTCTGTAAAAATAAGAAAATAATTTAAAAAATCTTTCTATGGCCCTGATTTTGCTTTAATTTTGACAAATCAGATATATTTTAAAATTCTAACAAACAATTGTCTCTCCTCTGGCAAGTTCCTGTCCCTCTGTCCAAACATCACTTTCTTTTGGACCAGATTAGATTAAAATTTTGTTATGAGAAACTTCAAACTTTACTTGCAATACTTGTCATTTAACTTATTCAGGGAGTCTGTTTTCATCATTGAAGAAATGTCGTTCAGTAATATAATATTGTTTTGTTATAAAAATATCATCGGCTGGGCACGGTGGCCCCCACCTGTGATCTCAGCACTTGGGAGGCTGAGGCAGAAGGATCACGAGTTCAAAGCCAACCTCAGCAACTTAGTGAGGCCCTAAGCAACTCAGTGAGAACCTGTCTCTAAATAAAATGCAAAATAGGGCTGGGGATGTGGCTCAGTGGTGGAGTGCCCTTGGGTTCAATCCCCAGTACCAAAAATAAATAAGTAAATAAATAAAATAAAAATTAAAATATCATAAGATTTTTGTTAATAATCAATTAAATAGAACAGCTCAGTTAGTTATCAGAGGTACATTTTGAGCTTACAGATACATACTAACTCATAGTAGAGGCTGTGGTTGTGTGGTCTTGAAAATATACCTTTCAGATTCCTACCTGAGGCAGCCCAGTTCAGTGACACCTCCGTTGCCTCCTCTCTGGATGTGTCTAAGGCCACACTCTACTAGGTAGTTCCAGCTCATGACTGTGCAGACCACTCCTGTGGGAATATGGGGAACCTGCTTAGCCAATATTTTCTTAGCTTTGCACTATAATCTGAGTGCCCACCCTTCCCTCCCCTACTCTTCATTTGCTCATATCGGACCTGTTTCTGGACATGAAAGCTCTCCCTACCTTCTGTATCTTCAGTCTTGCATCCATTTACCCTTTAGGTTAGTGCACTAGGCAGCAGACAATTCTCAACCCTGACAGATTTAGAGACACCTGGAAACATCATTTGGGAAAAAAGGAAATGCCCACCAGGTGGACATAGAACACAGGCAAAGTGATTTGACTGTTAAAGTTCAAAGTCTCAGAAAGTTCTCAATGTGTCATAAAAATGAAGATAATTACCTAGTGCTCTTTATGATATCTGATTTTCTCTATTGCTTCATAATACTTTGTGGGTTTTTCATATAATCGCAATTCTTTATTAATTCTTGATACTAATCCCTGTCTCTTTTGCATTGTTGGTATCTTTTTCAGATTTTGTTGGAAATTCTCACTTTTCTTTGGAGTCTTTCCTGATATGTTGGCTATTCCCACGAAGGTTTTAGAAAATCTTCATTAACACAAACCTTCAGGGTTTGGGTTCTGATTGCATTAAGGTAGCAAATCAATTAATTAATTTGAAGATAAACCGGGGATAACAGCTCTTCCAATCAGGAATATTTATGTAGAAAAAGAGAGAACATTCTGTCATTATTTCACATACATCATGCATTTTCATTAGGTTGTGGCTTGTTTTTTGCTTCTTGATATATTCACATTACTTAAAAAATTATCCAGAACCCAGGCGTGTCTACATCAAATTCTGAATATGAGAAAACTCTTTAAAATTCAAAACCTAATTGTTTTACAACTAAGAATAATGCCAAGCTAAATTATCACTTTTGTAGGAGGGCAAAACATACATTTCAGACCTGCAGAATACATGGCCTTTTCTGAGAAATATGTTGCAGGATAAAAACAAAATTCAAGAAAGAATAAACAATTTGAGCAACAACACATGATAATGAAAACGCAAGAGATCAAACTCAACACAATGAAAAAAAAAAAAGGTAAGGAGTAAAATCTAATCTAAAAAGAAGGGAGCTCAAAGTAATGCATTTAACAAGGAATAATAAAATGTCAATGGAGGGGATTCCAGAGTGGAGAGTGTATTTAGCAGTAGAGCATTTACTTGACATGCACAAGGTCATAAATTCAATCCTTAACACTGGAAGAAAAAAAATAGAAAACCGATTCCATTATCTTTGGACAAGAAAACATTGATGGGAAGTAACATAACATAGAAAAGGACTTGTAACACAATTTTTTTCAAAAATATAAAAATAACTTTGGAGCTGGAAAAAATCATCATCTCAGATTTAAAAGGTAGAAACAAGAGGACATGAATAACATAATTCTTCTAATATTCTCAGTTATTTTGCGTGGATTCCAAACAGTGTATAGAGGTTGAAAGAAGAAGTGTTCTCATTTTTTTTTCAATGTAAATATATGTCCAGAAGAATTTAACATGAAGATAATCTGTCCTGGAAAGGGACATGGGAAGCGGGTAGAAATGGTAATGAGTTAAAAGTGTTTTCCAACTGTGTTCTGGAAAACTACACAATTGGACAAATATGCATTGCAGTTTTTAATATGGATGTATGCCTCATCAGAGAGTCCAAGGGGTTGGTCGCAGACCACTGCAAAAATCAAGTATCACAATAATGAGAAATGCTGAATTCTTCGTTTCACAGTGTATAAATTATCGTACACTATTCTGTAATTTGTTGTGTGCAATAGTCACAAACCAATGTACATACCTACATTAGAAAGTACTTTCTTGCTGAAAATGCTAGCAATCATCTCAGCTGCTGGAAAAAAATGGCACAAATAAAAAAATTCTTAATAAAAGTTTGCTGCAAAACTTCAATTTGTAAAAAACACCATGCCTGCAAACACAATAAAGCAAAGCTCCATAACTGAAGGATCCTTATGCTTTATTTTTTTAAATGTCAAAATCTCAAGACAACACTTTGTGTAAATAGCGTATAATAAACTTAATATAGTAGAGGTGCCTAAAAGTTGAACTTCTGGAAAAGCAAATTACTTTCTTAGAACTTGCACTAATACTTCTCGTTTCATGCATTCATATATTCATACATTCCTGTATGGAATTCTGATAGTTCTTCAGGTGGGAGCATTTTCAGAAATACTAAGTTGAATGGGACTAAACAACTGCAGGACACCTGCTTCATGCTTGATTGAATGGCAGGGGCATGTGGTGGGTCTGTCCTGGCTTATGATTCAGCAAAAAAGCTGAAATACATGTCATTGTCTTGTATACCTGTGATGCGAATTTGGGATGCTTTCTGAAATTATTAATGTGACATGGATTTTTAGAGATTATTATATTTTTGCATGTTTTAAGTTGTAAATTCACATTTTCTATTATTTTTTCTGTGAAGTTTATGATTTTAATTAAGACATAATTTGTTTATAAGGTGAATTTTAAAAGGAAATATTTTATCATTTAATTTATTATCACAGTCAATAAGAATACAAAAGAAATTTTAAAATAAATTAGATGTTGGAATATTTGAGAATCCCTAACTAAGCCTCCCTAATTACAGTTATTGATGTGATCATTGACATAACGCTTTTATTCTACATTATTAATTTATGTATGTATGCTATCAACGTAACTCCTAAAGGAAATGTATTGTTATTGAATGTGGACAGGTTTTAGAGAATCCATAAAGTAATATGTAGATGAAGATATAAAGCTATTGTATTCTTTTCAAATGAATTTGCAGAACTGACGAGAAGTGCAAACTCTGAAGGAAGACACACGGAGTGGAAAGGCTATAAACACAAACATATCTCTAAATGGAGCTGGGAATTTTTTATTCCTCTTTCTAGAAAGATCTATAATGTCTCTTACTGTGATGTTTGATTGATCAGAGATATGTTAGTACAAAATGTTCTAATATGTATTTCATCTCTATGAAATCTAAATTCAAAGTTATTTGGATTGTGGAGCAATGGATAACTTTGTGTTTTGCTTAATGTATTAATTCCGCATGATCTATTCTGAAAGTTCAAGAAGATTGAGGGAATGATATAGGAGCCAGGGCGGGGGATAGGAGAACATGGAATTTGGAGAAGGACAGAAGAACTTATGTAAAAAGAGGCTGAAGACAATTTTTTTTTATTTTAGTAGTTACATGATTTCATTTCTCATTCTTCTCCCTCACGCATATTTTGGTAAGTTTTATATCAGATCTAGGATTCAGAGGAGCAATATCAGTAATTTAGCTCAGATACAATATGGGTTAAAGGGAATTTTGTGGAAAGCAACTCCCAAACATAACAGTATATTGCACCTTTGAGAAAACAAGTTTAGAATCCCAACTAAGAGACCTACAAATAAAATTTCATAACAAAACCTGTCTATAAACTAGGCCTTGTTCACCTAACTAAAATAAATATTGCTTTTCCTGAGAGCAAGAGATAACTCTTTTAAAGATTTTCTGGTATGCTTCAATCTTTTGAGGCGTATAGATTCCCTGAAGTGTTATGAAACAGTCTTTTCTCAGGATAATATGTTTAGTGTGAGTTGCTATTGTAGCAAAATGAATGACTTCTGAATGTACTTGCATTTAAAACTGCAATAGCAGAACCATAGGCTTTCTTTGTAGCCGATGAAAGCCACACAGTAAAAAAAATGAATGTCTATTCATTACAATCTATTTTATAGTAATATTTAAATGGAAAAGGAAACACAATTTGAATAGCCTCTGATTGACACTTATGAATTTGAAATATAAAGAAGTTATGTACTTTCTTTTTATTGCATTTGTAAGTTAATTTTGAGAAGGGATGACACATTTCCATCTTTGTTTTTGAAAGACAGCAGCTTATCTTTAGCAAGCATCATGGTCTCTTTCCTGTCAAGGGAGTGTTTAATAAATCTCAGCTCATGAATGATTGATCTTAAAGAATTGGAAAGCATCTCTAGTGTGTGTGAGCAATTAGATCTCTTTATTGTTAAGTTCTGGCTCAACAGGCATGAAATTCTAGGGCATGGATGGTGAGGTATAGTACTCCAGGGTTCTCACTCCACCGGCAAGTTCTAATGTTTTTAAAACAGAGCACCGGTTTCACATTCACAGGTCTCCTCTGTTCAATGATCCCTGTAATTCATTGGACCTTTCAGTCTCTCAAGTGTTGGTGGACGTCATGTTTAGGAGATACTATCCAAGTTTCCAAAGATATTATATATATAAAAAAATACTACTCACAATGCGCTATGCAAAAGCAGATGAATAGACTGATGCACAGAAGGATAGAATGTATACAACTAAATTGTTAATTTTAGTCAATGCTCAGAGTAAGGACACCATTTCCTCCACACTGAGGTTGCCCATAACCATGCAATTACTTCTGGCCAGGGATGTGTGAGCAGAGAAAATGTGTTTCACTTCTGGGTCATGTACTTTATTTCTGATGATCATTTTTGGTTCCTTTTTTCCCATAGCACAGTGTTTGTGAAGTCTTTTCAGGATGAAGCCTCCACACAACCTGGTTCCTGAGTACAGTAATGAGTTTAGTCTTCCTCTGTCGACCCATGTTAAGCCTGTAGGGTGGATAAGAAATGTACCTTTTCATTGAGGCTGTCAAGTCCAACTCTTACAGTAGTGAAATAACCTGCATGACAAATATAAATAGAAAAGTGAATATAAATTACATGTAATTACTGATTGGGTATTATGTAAGGAATATAAGACAATAGTTCCTATGAAAAGCTGTCCTTTCTAGTTAAAATTTGTCACACTAATATTTTACATTGTCTGAAAACTCTGTTTTTTTCTTTTAATCTTTTATTATTATTTTTCTTTTTACAGACTTCATTTTGATTCATTGCACACATATGGGGTACCAATTTTCATTTCTATGGTTGTGCATAATGTACATTCATATAATTATTGTTAATCATACATCTACATAGGGTAATGATGTCTGTCTCATTCCACCATTTTTATTTTTGAATGACTACTAAGTCAGCATGGTAAACACTTGCATATATATGAGGCTTAATATCTGCTTATTGAAAAACCAGCATTTGATCTAAAGAGAGAAAGATATTTAGCCCAAGATCTCATTTTGCCAATATAATTGAAATCAAGAGCTTTATCCAAGGTCATCCTCTATATTTTAAGAAAAGTACATAAAAAACTCAAGTTTTTCAGAACTGGGTTGTAGCTTCACTCAACACCATATTTGATTCATATCATCTCTCTCTTCATGCACAAGTCAGCCTGGGAATGTTCCAGAGGAAAGGGTGTGTTGGGGAGAAATTTTGCAGTTTGTGAAGAATGTGAGTTCAAAGATGGGGTGAGATATAGAAAAGGGAGAAGGTAGGAAGAACTCCAAGTCACAACACAAAGGAATGCAAATCCCTGCAATTTTGCATTTTTATGGAAGTCACACAGCTATTGTTCCAAAGGGACTCCACTGGCTACATAGTTCCCTGGAGGACACCTCAAGGGAGTCATACCTTCTATAATCAATCATGTCAATACCTTTTATAAGTAAAACCACCTATCAACCTTCCCAGCGAATTGCTGTACATTTCACCATCTGCTTTATAAATCTTCAGGCAAAAATTCTGTTTTTCCTTTTTGATAAATTCTGAATTTGTTTGCTTAGCATTTATTTTTTCCAGCCAACATGTTTGATGTATAAGTAAAGTTTTTTCTCCTGTTTTAGGGGGAAAAAAAAAGTCTGATTCTTTCAAAACATTCTTTAAATAATGACTTGGATTCAGTTAATATTTCTAAAATCACTGAGATATTTAGATAACATTCACCATAATTGAACCCAGCTAAATTTCATTACAGCTTATCGGGATTGAGCCACACTTGGTACAGTATCTGTGCTTTGTTTACCTTTGCTTTAATAGGCATTTCATTGACATTTTGATAGACTCCTCCTGTGCTTGAGGTTATTAAAATCTGTGCTTCAAGTTATTGAAGTCAAAGCAATTCAATTAAAAGTACTGCTTAGATGGTGCATTATTCAGTTATTTTATTTTAGCTTTGGATATTGCAGCGGAAAATTTTTAAAAGCTGACAACTTTAGATATGTTTGAACAGATATTTCTAAGTATTAAACTTGCCAAAGTTATTTCCATAAAAGTGCTCTTTGAACATTTTGCATTGGAATTTTCATTGATATTCTCTCTCTTTTCCCTTCTCTTTCCATTCAAACATACACACACGCACGCACGCGCGCGTGCACACACACAAATACACAAATTTAGGGCTACAAATGCTCAGATTGTCATTTTCTCTTTTGAATGGGGGGAAAAGTACATGTAAATTTCAGTTGACAAAGACAACAGTTCTATATCCTTACAAATCTGGTGAAGAATTCAATTTCAAATGAAGTTTGAAACTTGATCTTTACCAGGATTACAACCTATTCTCTCCACAATATTGACATGGTGAGCCCACAGAAATGTGTAACATACTAACAGTAATGTCCTACTGCTTTTTATTTATCAAGACATCCCAGTTAAAATTTTGTCATTAATTCTGTATATGTGTATGTTTGTTGTGCATAAATCTTACAATAAAATAAGAGGCTAGGTGGAATTATTCCTTGTGTCCAATGATGAGAATGTAGTTTAAATTATCTAAAACCACCACATATTAAAAAATAACAGAGCCAGAATTCAAACCCAAATTAATCTCACTTCAGCCATATGCTGATATTCTATCTTGACTCACATGAAGCTTATACATCTCTTGAACATCTCTATAATAATAATAGCTGATTTTTTTAGCTGTTACTTTGTGCCAGACTCAGTTATCAGTGATTCAAATGTATTAACATATTACTTCTCACAACATCCCTGATTTAACTTACAGATAACATGTGGTGTAGACAGGCTGCACAGTTGGATAAGTTAACACTGGTCATAATAGATGGAGCCAGGAATCTACCCAGTTTCAGAGTACAGGTTCTAAACTCCCATATTAACTCTGGCTTTTCAGTTTTAACCCTATCATCTTGGAGAAAGAAACTATTTTCATGAGTGACAGATGAGAACTTCCTCCTTGACTGGGAATATGCTCTGTGGATTACCCACCTGTTCACAGACTACATTTTTCTAATTTGACAGCCTTCTTTGATCTACCCACTTCCTAGGTTTCATTTTGTTTGACAATTTTTCTGAATGCATTTATTTATTTATTTATTTATTTTAAATTTCTACAGACTTCATTTTGATTCATTGTACACAAATGGGGTACAAATTTTGATTTCTATGGTTGTGCATGATGTACATTCTTACCATTCATGTAATCATACATGTACATAGGGCAATGATGTCTGTCTCATTCCACCACTTTTCATACCTGAATTCATTTTTATCTGAAATTCTATCTGAAAACAGAAATGATTCTGATGCCATGACCCTCTTCAGTGAGTAAGATTATCATGAGCCTATGACAAATACCTTCCAAGGACACAGGAGGGTGGATTGTTGGTCTAGTTGTGAAGGATTTACAGTAAAAGATACAAAACCTTATCCAAGCTGAAATAGAAATGATACAATTAATGCATCTTTCGGTCCTTGATAATCTTTCTCTGACTCTATTGTATACCTCAGTTCTGAATTTTAGACTATTACTTCATCTTAAATATGATGGATGTGGTGCAGTTTCTATCATGGTCAGCTTTGATCACTGTGCGTGAGCATCTTCCCCAAAAAACTACCCACCCACTCTGTAAGTCCATTCCTGTAGGACTTTGACCTTGCCTTCTCTTGACAGCTCCACTGTGCTTGTCTTGAAGAAGGTTGCTGTTCTTTATGTTGGGGACTTCCTACCCTAAGGACCTCTCTCCTGACCCAAATGGGTTTCCATTTCTATTGTTCCCCACTGCCAAGGAGTGCCCCTGTATGGCCCAACTGGCTGCCAAGCAGCTTGGTTGTATTTTCAATCTCACTGTTGTTTCATGTGCCACAAGGATGACACAGTTTATGGACTTTTATCCACTATGATATACACTTCTGAAATCAATAACTTGTCAGTCTGTCTTAAAATATGCTGCTCAGAAGTACATCAAAATAATACAAAGCCCACTGATATCTTTCCCTTCCACCTTGAACTTTACATTAGACTTTTATTAGAATGGTCACAGATGACCTTAGACTTCTCAGAACCCATGCCAGGCACAATGACACATGACTATAATCCTAGTTACCCAGGGGACAGAAGCTGGAGGAATTTGAAGTTCAAAACCAGCCTGGACAATTTAGGCGAATTTGTCTCAAAAATAGTAAGTGTTGGAGATGTAGGTCAGTGGTAGAGCACTTGCCTAGTATGCATGAGATCCTGGATGTAAGCCCTAGTATCACAGAAAAAGAAAAAAATAATAAGCAAGACTTTGAAGCTGCCATATCCTTCATGGCTCACAATGAATATGCACTCAAGCACAATCCATGCTGGGGTTGTGTAAAGACAGACGTCTTCCTATATGAATTCAGTTAATTTAGGACTTGACTTTTCAATTTATTAAATGCTTAAAAATATTCATATTTTGATATTTTCTACTTGTGTGATTTTTTAATTTTTATTTTTACAGACTTCATTTTGATTCATTGTACACAAATGGGGTACAACTTTTCATTTCTATGGTTGTGCATGCTGTAGATTCACACCATTCATGTAATCATACATGAACATAGGGTAGTGATATCTGTCTCATTCCACCGTCTTCCATACCCCCACCACCCCCCTCCTCTCATTTGCCTCTTTAAATTCAGTCATTGAGTGGCTCCCGCTCCTGTATTTGTGACTTTCTGCAAAATATTGAAATTATTTTACACTGAAATGGATAGGGGCAGATCAGAGTTCTTTGGTATAACCCCAAACACTTCCATTTAAACTGACATCCAACCATCAATCAATTTTCCTTAAATACATGTTGTCAATCAGATTATCAAAGCCACTGATGCTAATGAGCAAATATTTATTGAGTATTTGCAAATATCTCAATCCAATATTATTCCCTCAACTGATATCTATTTAGAAGTATTTTCTGTCCAGGTATACATAATTTTCAATTTCATCAAATTTCAACATATCTTCTATCCTGGTTGAGAGTAAAGTGTATGATATCATCTTTAACCAGAAATGAGAACACATCGTTCTGGGACTTTTTAAAGAAAGAATCTTGAGCTCTGATAAATTGAATTTATCTAAGTAGCAAGTGATAATTACCCTCTGTGAAATATGTCTGAAAAATATGAAATTCTTATTCCACCTCTCATTTAAGAAATTAACCTGAATAATTCAACGTTTGGAGTAGTTCAACACTGGGAGTATCAGCACATAAGACCAAATTACATGAGCTCTCTATAGGATGTGCGCATTTCTTTGGATATTCAATTTGGAGCAGAGTAGAAACAATTATATTCATATGAAATAAAACCTTTATAAGAAAACTCAAAAAACTTAACACCAAAGAAACAAATAACCCAATCAATAAATGGGCTAGGGAACTGAACAGACACTTCACTGAAGATGATATACAATGGATCAACAAATATTCAACATCTCTAGCAATTACAGAAATCTAAATCTACTCTGAGATTTCATCTCACTCCAGTCAGAATGGCAATTATCAAGAATACTAGCAACAATAAGTGTTGGTGAGGATGTGAGGGAAAAGGAACACTCATACATTGCTGGTGGGTCTGCATACTGGTGCAATCTCTCTGGAAAGCAGTATGGAGATTTCTCAGAAAACTTGGAACCACTATTTGACCCAGCAGCCCCACTCCTAGGTCTATACCCAAAGGACTTAAAATCAGCATGTTACAGTAAAAAAGCCACAGCAATGTTTAAAGCAGCCCAATTCACAATTGTTTAAATGTGGAAACAGTGTAGATTCCCTTCAATAGATGAATGAATTAAGAATCTGTGTAATATATACACAATGGAATATTATTACTCAGCTTCACAGAAGAATGAAATTATGCATTTGTAGGTAAATGGATAAAGTTGGATAATATTACACTAAGCAAAATAAGTCAATCCCAAAAAACCAATGGCCAAATATGATATGTGGATGTTGATCCATAATGGAGGTGGGGGAAAGGGAAGAATGGAGGAAATTTAGATTGGGCAGAGGGGAGTGAGGGTAGGGAAGGGTATGGGAATGGGAAATATGGAATGAGATGGACTTCGTGACCCTATATACATGTAAGATTACATGAATGATGTGACTCTGCATTGTGTATAGCCAGAGAAATGAAAAGTTGTACTCCATTTGTGTATCATGAATCGAAATGCATTCAACTGTCTTGTGTAACTAATTGGAACAAATAAAAAAAATAAAGTAAATTAACAAATCAGTTACATATCAGAAATCTAGTTCCCACAAGCATGGAAAAAAGTTTGCATCCAAATATACTGAGAGGAAATTAAAAGAAATGAAGGAAGGAAGGAAGGAAGGAAGGAAGGAAGGAAGGAAGGAAGGAAGAAGCTTTGTAAGACTACATATTTACATATTCTAAAATATTTCTCTGAATTTATATCCCCATCTCTCATTGCTAAATGCTCTCATTAATTTGTTATCCCATAGGATATTTTATTATAAACATGGATTGCTGTGATTCCAGCTAATGTAAGAGGTATGTCATGTGAAAGACCTGGATGAAATTCACATTCTAACATTCTAGTTTCTATGTCATGATTTTGTACTTTGTGCATATGTGTGTACTGAGTCTTGAACCCATGGACTAGGAACATGATAACACACTATACTCCAGAGCCACATGCTCAGCCCCATGATTTTCTACTTGACACATGTTCTGTTTATGAGAAACCACAAAGTAGATATTTTGTAAGCTGTAGAATTTGAATAACTGTTCTTCTCCTGAGAGAAGGGAGTGGTACTGCCCACATATTTTGATGTTTTCCTGCTTCCTCTTTGAATTGGATGTTCATAAATTCTATTTATTTTTCTATTTTTTTTATTTTGTATTTTATTTATTTGTATGTGGTGCTGAGTATTGAACCCAGGGCGTCACACATGCAAGGCAAGCACTCTACCACTGAGCCACAACTCCAGCCCTATTTTTCTATTTTTGGTACCAGGGATTAAATGAAGAAGAATTTAATCATTGAGCCACATCCCCAGCCTTTTTACTTTTTATTTTGAGACCAGGTTTCCCTAAGTTGCTTAGGCCCTCACTAAGTTGCTGAGTTTTTCCTGGAACCTGTGATCTTCCTGCCTCAGCCTCCTGAGTCACTGGGATTATAGGAGTACACCTTTGCCAGGTCATAAATTCTGATTTTTGATAGACTTGTAGCAAATGTCCAAGAGGCATGGTGTATCATCTGATGATGTCATCTCAGGTGTCTTGCTTTGACCAACAATGCCATAGTAATTTCACCCCTTGCTTTGTTGTTCATTCATATTTTATCTGAGTTGAATTAAATTATTTGTAAAATAAAGCAGAAGAAAAATAAGTCATCAAGTATTTAGCCCAAGAGATAAATGAACAGAGTGCCTATCATTCTGATTTTCTCACATAAAGTATCAATCATGACATTATTTGTCTGAAACAATGGTATTTAGCAAAACTTTCAGTGATGATGAAAATGCTTTATACACATGTGGTTCAACATGGTGGCCACCAGCCACATGCAACTATTAAGCATTTAAAATATCTGTACCAAGTGAGAAATCAAAGCTTTAACTTTATTAAATTCTAACTAAAATTTTTAATTAGTTTGACCATATTTGGTCAAGAGCTACCATATTGACATGGTAAATCATAGCATTAATCATTGCATAGGTATATTTCATAATATTTTGCAAATAAAAAGATCATCTTCTATAACTTAGGAACAAGATATTTATAAAAAGGAATTGATTGGTTTCTCATGTTTCTTTAAAATACTATTCTTTCAAAGTACTGGATTTTCAAGAAGGACATTGGTAAAAATGTAAACTGTTCATCAGTTCATTTTCTCAGCAGTGAATGAACACAAAGAGAATTTCATATCAGTTTTATCTTTCATTTCTCTATTGCTCCAACATGTAGAGCATTAAAAAGGTAACATTTTTACATTTAGGATTTTTAAATTTTGGCTTACAATTAATTTCTTTAAATAAATTAATAGAATTTCATGCAATATTTCTTATTCAATGTAGACTTATTTCCATGTTACTACTACTATTTGTTGAATTGTCTGTAACAACGAGTCAAAACTTCATTGAAAACAAGTTTTTATTTTCCCGTGAATGAAATACTACTTCAGTTACTAAGTAGTAATGACATTATTTTTGAAGTGCATATAGTAATATCATTGAACTTTAAGCAGCTACTAATTCTAAATTATCAATTATGATTTTACTTTATGAATTGTGAAATATAATACACATGTATTCAGAAAAGTTCATATAGATGTAGATCTTAAAAATTTAATTGTAGCATTGCTTATCATAAAACCACAAAGTTGAAAATATATGTCATTAGGAACTATTGTATGAGATTTTAAGTCTTTAGACCATTAAAATAAAATTAATTTTATATGCAATAGGTGAATTGCATTCTGCATAAGTTATACTGGTTTTGTAATAATAGAAAATATGCTATAAAATAAGCAAAGTTTTGAAAGCTATAGGCAATATATATATTATATATACATTATATATATATTAAAGGTTTAAAAACTCTAGCCTCTTAAGAAGTGAAATTGTCTTAAGGGGGGAAAAACTTATTCCTTCAAACGTATATTCTTGTGAATTTTTGTCTTATTTCAGAATGCACCAAGGATGAATGTACTTGTCCATAAATCTTCATGACAAATCTGCATTTTCTTTAAGGTAAATTCCTAGGCTTGGAACTTTAGGATATAAACAATATTGAGTAAAACTTTCCCTAATCAATGCTATATTGATTCCTCTGTCAGCAGTAAATGCATGTCAGAGAATTCCTTTGCATCCATAAGAAGGTTAGAGTACATTCTTTTTTATTTGATGTAAGAAAAAAATGTTGCATGATCTTTCACAACAATATATTTGTGAAAATCATGGTGGATGAGCAATTGCCCACACTGCTGAGTAAGTTTTAATTCTTCAATTTCTTATTTAAATGACTTACCACTGGTAATCTTAATATTTCTATATATTAGTATAAAACTGTTTTATACTTTGATTTTTAATTGGTTTGATTAGTAATGAAAAATATATTTTTCACTCTGTTGTAAAATTTTTACTCATTTTCTTTTACCTTTTATTTTTCACTCTGCTCCTAACCTATGATATAATTATTACCTCTAAATTTCAAAACATTTGATATAATAAATGTTGTAAGATAAGGCAGTAGATTTTCTTTTATCTTGCTTCCACTATAGATAAAAACTGTCCTTGACCATATTATAGCAAATTATTAAAAATAACTTGATTTGTTGCTGAGCATTACTTTCTAGTTCATGATGTTCTAGGTTAATGCTACAATCATATGTATACAATGAAAACCTATTCTTACTTTGTTATATTTCTCAAATTTTCTTGTTTTACAATTTGTCCTATGAGTGAGAATTTTAAATAATTTCCATTTAATAAAATTTCTTTGAGGTTTGGTTACAGGTGCATTGGTTTACATACACCCATTTTTGCATAACTGAGTGATCTCATCAAGTCATATCCCTTCACTGAGATATTCTGTTATTTGGTATTTCTAATTTCATTATTAGATAGTGAATGTATGCTTGAAAATGAAACAAATCCCATCGTGTGTTTTTCTAGTTATTAGGATATATTTATTTATGGTTTATTTTAGTTGTGTTTTGTATCTTGTCCTCTTAATATAATGTATACTGATGAATATTAAGTTGATTTTCTAATATTTTAAAATATAAAACATATAATTAGTAGTGTAACAAGAACCTCAGGAACTGCCACAAAGTTTAAAATTTTAAATATTATAGATAAAAGTGAAACTGCAGACTGGGGATATAGCTCAGTTGGTAGAGTGCCTGCCTCGCAAGCACAAGGCCCTGGGTTCAAACCCCAGCACCGCAAAAAAAAAAAAAAAAAGTGAAACTGCTTCTGATTTCCACCCTCACTAACTATACTTCACCCTCAGAGGGAAAAATTGTCTCTTCCCTTATTCTTTCTATACATAGCATATATTACCTCATATGAATGTAAAAGATGTGCTATGTAGCATTGCTTATTCATAAATCACATGTGATAACATTGTTGTGTGATAATTCTATATCTTGGATTTGTTGCATGATTACATACTTTTGTGATTTATCTCTAAGTCAATGTTTTAGAGTTTTCACTAAACAGAAACTTTCTGTATTGCAATTCATGAAAATTCAAGTGTTTAGAATTCCTTTCTCTTTCACATTCTCCTACCTTCCTTTTCTCTCTCCTTTCTCCCTCCCTCTTTTTCTCCCTTCCTCCCATCCTTCCTTTCCTTTCTCTTATTTTACAAACAATTCTGCAATACCTATCCTGAACACATTTCCTTGCAAACCTGTGAGATTATTATTTACTAAGGAAGGTCGCTTACACCTTGGTGTCAACCTTATTAACCATTGCCTCTATGATCCTTGACTGCCTTTTCAGTCAGTAAGAGCCAGAGTCTAAGTGTTAATGGATATCTTTCTAGTTAACCACACTTGTTTTGTTCAAACTCTGACATTTGCCAAGATGATGAATGTAAAAAAGAATCTCAAGGCAAGTGTTTTACATATTTATTTTTAATTTAGTCTCCTTGTTTGGCTAAATGTCAATTTAAAGTCTTATAATAATGCACTTATTTATACTTTAATTTTTATGTTTTATGTTCCGAGTGCACATTTAAATCACCCATTTGGTAACTTCTTTTTTTTTTTAAATTGTACACTTTGATCTGAACGTAGAACTTTTCATTGATTAGTTTTTCATGTTTGTATTTTTAGTGACCTTTCTAAGAATCTCCCAACGCAAAGTCATAAAGATTTTCTCCTGATTTTTCCTATATGTTTAAGTGTTTTCCAGAGCTTAGACAGATTAGCAGAGAAAACTTTAAATGTTACAAAATGCACAATATGATATGATTCTAGTTTATAATCCACATTTGTTGATAGAAAATTAAATGGATCACATTTTCATCTTAATGTTTGCTTTCAGTACTAGATGGTGTGCAACATCAGTAGGGAGTTTGTGGTTCGTCCCTCTGGGTCAGTCAGGGTAAATATCTACAAAAGGATCATTCTTCAAATAACTCAGCTAAGCTCGAATAAGGAGAAGTGAATTATGCTCCTTTTATTCAAGCATACAGAATATTCTGTCAGTCAAAATTGATGTAAAATAAGTAAACATTCATTAGAGGAAACATATGAATTTATATCCATGTGAAATTGTTGCAATCCACACTCCACATAAAAATAAGACTCTGGGTTCTTCAATCAAGACAATCTTCCTTAATCAATGGCCGTTTTTCAAAGCCTATGATCAACGATATTCAGAACACTCTTGAATATCAGTGAAATTCTGAGGGCAGTTCTGAATCTTGAAAGATGACATCATCCTCTGAAAAGTTCAGTACTCACTCTGTTTTGTTCTATTTAATATTTAGAAACTGGTTAATGTTGTGTAATGCAATTGAGATACCTAAAATAAGATTCTAAGAATATGTTGCTTAAAGGGATAGTAAAAATAATCTACCCCAAATTTATTTGTGTAAGGATTTAAGAACTCATGTCCAGATAAGGGAACTGACAGCTCTTCTATTTTAGAACTTGCCAAATATAAAATTATGATCAGGGCTTAGTACCATGGTCCATCATCTTCTCCCTATACCAAGTTCTGTCCCCAAAAGAGAGATACTCTCATCAAATCTTAATCCCTAAACAAGTTGGTTTAGGTCTTATAATGCACGTCACTCCATATTTTATTTTTAGTACTGTGAATGACTAAATATATCTTGCACATTGTGCAGGTATAACAAACTGACATTTATTCTCATGAAACGCTGAGCTTTCCTTTCCCTCTTTTTTTTTTTTTAATTAGTAGCTGAAGTAGGAAATGCAAGCTGTCAACTATGTATTTCTCTTTTGATACCCTAAATAGAATAGCTTCGTTTTAAAGATCTGGTAGCAACGGAGTATACAGATCACATTAGGAAAGTGGGGCTGAAGGCATTCCATAGTTATTTTGAGAGACCATAGAAATACCTAAGTGAATCCAGAGTTTAATTTGTATTTTCATGGCAAGGGGATGTCATGTTTTAAAATAACCTAGTTTTATCTCCCATTGCTGACAAGTTTTAATATTCATAGAAATAAGAACATTTTAAAATATTAAAGGAGATGAAAAGCATAATAAACCCAAAAGAAACATTTTATATTGTTTGAACAGGCAAAAATTCCAAGTTTAATGCCCTTGAAGAAAAAAAAAAAAAAATTGAACTTATTATTTTATGCATTTTATCATATCAGTAGCAAAATCAGAATGGGTTCTCCTCGGATGGGCTTTAGTTTGTTAACTCAGTGTTTGCATTCTTTTTAACTCATCCAAATAGCTCCTGGCCACGTGCATATGAGCAACTAGAGAAAAGAGTGGGTTCAGATTACTAGTGGTAGGAATCATGGAGGTATCAAAGCCTGATTTGATAAAGCACCTGGCTACACAGCAGATATAAATAATCTCATTTTGTAAATGCAGATATGAGATTCTCCAAGAGGTTGTAACTTTCCCCCAAAAAGACATCTGTTAGAAAACAATCAACCTGAGTCAGTACTTAATGTAAATCTTCTCCAAGTTCAAATGTCATAACTGTAATGAAAATTTGTGGTTTAATTTGCAAGTGGCAGAAACACAACATGAATAAGTGCAAGTTAAAAATAGATGTCCTTGGTTCACAAATTTTCATTAAGAGGTGGGGGTCATTAAACTACAGAACGTCGATGTATAAAAGTGACTCAAACTTTAAGGATAATTCATGTTTTCTCTCTCATATACACACACGCATCATCCTTTCCTCTCACTTAACTCTGCAAGGTGGCTTCAATCTCGTTCACTAAAGACTCTCTCCATGTGTTAGAATAAATACCAGGGAATGATACTGACCAAATTATATTGTTATAGTGTGTGCATGTCTGATTATGTAATAGGAAATCCCATCATTACGTACAAGAAGATGTACCGAGAAAAAATATAAAAAATATAAAATAATTTAAGTGGGGAGAAAAAAAGAAAAGAAAATGGTAACACCCAGGGCTCTTTTGGAATGGACTTAGGGTCCAGACTCACTCAAGAACTTCCTGTTAGTTTAACAAATACATGTTGCTGGATCAACCTGAAGGATAAATAGTGCACCCCTGCATGGTGGGAACTCTTCCTCTTTTTTAGAAGTCCCCTCAAGAACTGGGACAACCCTCATTTAAATAAGAACCTAGTTATATGTTGATTGTAAGATGGCTGGATATCTACTTAATGTCTTCTGTGTAACCACTGCTGGGTGGATCATTCGTATTTTATGTCTAATTAACACAAGAATCGTGTAGGTTTAGTTATATTCTACTTTATACCTTATTTCTAAGGAAATAAGGAATCAGGGAGAGACTGAGAATTGAGCCCACCTCTAGGCAACCCTGAACCTATGGCTTGCTATAATGAATAGATTTTGGTGTTTCATTTATAATTTGCTTTAAACAATTCAGTATCATTAAACTCTTATTAGAAAGACTGAATTTTAAGTTACTTTTAAAAGAAAATACATAGGCATGTAATTAATATCATGGAAAAATTAAACTTTGCTGAAATTAAGTTTATACTAATTTTTTTAACTACCATTTTGAATAATGACAGAATAGTGCTTTTCTAAATATAAATTTTTAAAAACTATGGAAGAGACATACATTAATAAATGTTTAATAAAAACAAAGCAAAACAATGAAGATATGACTGACATAAACAAAACATCTTTTTATAATGTCAAACACAATAAAAAAGGAAATAATATCTTCTATGACAAAAAAACTGTATTTTATAACTTCTTGCATGAAATTTGAGATTCAATAATGTTTTGTTTTGGTTGATTTTGTAATGTGGTGGCAGTTTGTGTTTTGCTAATTGGGGAAATAATCTTGAATGACATTCTTAATTTGGCTAATGATTTTATATTTCCTTAACTGTCTGGAATTAGAGGCAGTTCTAATAAAGAGGATTTAAAGAGGTTTGACAGCCTTATTTCCACTCTACATCTGGCTCTGTCCTCAGTGTGATAGATGAATGTTCAAGCCGCTGGCCTCGGCTTTTGGTTCCCTCTCCAAGGACGACGAGTGAACCCTTCTGTCGGGATGTCCATGCCAGAGGCTCAGTGGTGATGGAATTTTACTGATCCGTGCATAATCCTTTACTCTCATTTAGCTCATAATGGCAGTATTGTGGATAAAGCCTGTCTTTCCAAAAATGTGTAGATGAAGGCAAATACGTTAAGAAGCAGTAAGAAAATAGAGAGATGCATTTTGTCGTTTGAAATCTGAGAAAACTCTGAATTCACCACAATTGTGAATTCCAGAGGAATAAACCAGCATGCTCTATTCCATTAGTGATAAATAATATGAAATTGTCATGGGAAGTTATGAATTGAATCACTAAGGGAGAAATCATGTTTTTTCTTTGTTAAAGTACAACCTTTTTTGAAACTCACTAGAAAGTACCTAATTCAGACTCAGGATTCCTCACAGTTCAAATACCTGAAATGAGGGAGAAGAAGGTTGAAACCCAAGGACATTGTGCAATTTTATTTAGAAGCAACTTTGATCTCATTTTTCTTTTCCTCCCTGATTCCCACCATGCTTGCACTGGAAGCCTCATTGGGAAGTGTGACCATCTGGTGATATTACCTTTTTTCCTTATCTGTTTATGTCGTGAGGACAAAATGATTAAATTCACTTTTCTCTAAATCAGCGGGTATCATTCATGGTGCCATATACAGTTAGCGATTCCCCCTCACCCCAGCTAAGTGAAAGAGACATCAAATCATCTCCGTAGAAATCAGTATAAACACAGTTATACGGTGTGGATTACAGTATTCCTGATCCTTTGGGAACCTATGTTCTGTCTAAATATTGAATTCCACTTGTTCTTTATGATCTGATCTTAATCAATGTGGGTTTTTATTTAATTCATCAGCTTTGTGGCAGATTAATGACTTTCAAAGGCTCACAGAAAGATTCATGACTCATAGGACTTCCATTACCTGCTTGCTTCAGGGTTGACATTTCATACTAAATAATACCAATTCAATTTTAAACATTTTTTCCAGTAACAGTTGGACTTTATTTTCTAATAGCTACTTTATTTATTTATAGCTCTTTACAGCCATTTTTTAGCAATCTGATTTTACAGATGAATCATCAGTGAGGGTAAGCGCCCTGCCCAGGGACACGCAGTAGGAGAATTGAAAGCTGAGATTAGAAGTGGAGTCCCTGGGTCACTAAGCCTTGCCGCCTTGGAAAATAATGAAAGATTTTTCTTTTTGGCCATTTTGTGAAAACCCATTAAATTCCTTGAACAAGTTTAATTACATTTTCTTTCAAGAGAACTATTTTATGACAACATGTAAATGTAGTAAGTTTGCATAATCTAATGCACAATCAGCTGTCAACAATCACAAAAATTTTAGGAAGATTATTTATTAGTAGTATATATCTGACTATGTGCTTGGCTCACAGAAACTTGAATTAATATGTCTTAATGTTATAATTTAAGCATGATTTGTTCAGAAATAGTGTTCTGCAAATTTGATCAGTAGAAACGTAAATGCTGTTTATTCCCAATAACTATTTTCAGTCTTTGTTAAATATACTTGGAACAGCACATATTATGCTGAAGAGAATTCTAGACTGGTAGTCAGTTAATTTGGAGCCAATTTCCACCCATAAAAAGTTATTGCATTAATAAACTGAGTTAGAACAGATGACCTCTAATTAAAAATAAATCATGGGCTATAAAGGGTGTTTAAAAGCTAATGTGAAGTGAATTCATTTTTGTGTGAAAAATTATATCCCTTAATGAATAACTTAATAATATGCAATGTGAATGAGGAATATTTTCTGCAGAGCAATCATTGACTCACAGAAGATGACCTGTGGAATATATTAATCTTACTAATAGAGCTCTGCTTACAGAGCAGTGTTCAATAGTTTATCAGTCCATTCAGAGGCTTGATTTTTTTGCCTTGACTGAGGAAATGCATCTTCCCTGTCCAGAGAGGCCTCTACACCACATTGGGTTTCATCACCATGAGTGATGCCCACATTGCCAACTTACAGGATCATCCAATTTTGAAAGTAAAAAGAAATTTGGGATGGCTTAGCCTGTTTTACTTTTCAATAATGAAGCAGATTTCAAAGGTTACACAGTTGGGTCTACACTTTGTCATTTTACATTGCTTTGGTTCATGTTCTGAATACCTCTAGGAGCTCCCTTCCCAATCTTTCCCCATGTGCTTGCCTTGCTTCTTCCAGAGAGATGTTTTGTTGTCTTGTTTAGTTTTGCTTTGTTTTGTTTTGCTTTGCTTTGTTTTGTTTTGTGGTTCTGTTCTGATTTTGGTGTGGGTGGATATCAAACCCTGGGCCTCCTGCATATTAGGCAGAGTTTTTTGTTTACTTGTTTTCGATGAAGTCTTCTCAGTTACAGACCAGAAAGCTAACTAAATTTCCTGATCTATTAAAGTAGGAAAACCCATTCATTTTTCATAGCACTTTCATAAGATTACTGCATGAGATTATCAGTATGAATGACCTTCTCAGCAGCTGACTTCCTCTTTGGCCATAATTGCTATGCAGAGTATGGCAGAGCCACTTAAGAGGGTACAGATGGGTATTTCCAGGGCAGGGGACTGAAACCGGCCACAGTCTCTCCTTGTGATGGTGCCGTGTAGACACCAGAGCTTGGGTTTCATGGTTGCTTTGTTTACTTCTCTATTCTCTAAATTTTCTTTCAATAAACCACTGCTTCGTGTTGTTTTATTTTTATTGTTTCAATTGCTATGACTCTGGTTACTTCTTTTATTCTGTTTAATCTGTTGTCAAGCCCATCCACAGAACTATGTAGTTGAATAAAAGTATCTGGTTAAGAAAGCAGCCAGGTGCAGGGTCACACACCTGTAATCCCAGTAGCTCCAAAGGCGGAGACAGGAGGTTCACAAGTTCAAAGCCAGTCTCAGCAAAAGCGAGGTGCTCAGCAACTCCATGAGATCCTGTCTCTAAATAAAATACAGAATTGGGCTGGATGTGGCTCAGTGGTTGAGTGCTCCTGAGTTCGATCCCTGGTACTCTCCCCAAAAAGAGAAAGGACTAAAGCATAAGTATTATTCCTTTGCTTTTTTATGATTTGAAACCATACCAAGTAATCCACAAGTTGGATTAACAAATTCAATCAAGCGATGTTAAAATAGTTTACAAAACTATCAATATAAATAGCATAATGTTATAAAAGAAATAATTACATGCTCTCATGAAGACTATATTAGAAATGTAACAATTTTCTATCAATAATCAAGTGATGTATCAATGATTAAAATATGGAAAAAGTGATATTTTCCTGTATTTCAACATTAAATTAAATTATCTCTACACTTATTTTTTTTTCTCATGAAAAAATTTATACCAGCAAACACTTTGGGAATCTAGTAGAAAGAGGGTTTGGATATTATATCAAATAAAATGGGAATAATAGGCTCTGAAAGAGCAGTCTCACCTATGAATTAAAAGGACATTTGGTGCCTTAGAATCCTACACTGAATTCAATTTTCTAACATTGAAATGTATTACTAAAATAAGGTAAGGACTTGACTTTGATAGGTGAGCATGTACTAGTTTCTTCAAATAATCTAAACAATAAAAGAAAAGTTTAGTTGCTTCTGCCTTTACTCTAGAAAATACAGGTTAAGAAGATACAATATTTCCCTGACATCAAAAAAAAATGAATATGTTCAAGATAATGAGATTTTTACTTTCAGAAACATTATACTTTTTATTGGGCTGGAAACTGAGGGAAGAAATTCATTTACTGAATCTTACAGCAAGGCTATTTCAGAGAATGAATGAGAAGCGTGTATATAAAAATTGGAAATAAAATGCAAATGTAGCAAAAACATACAATTTACTTTGATTACAGTATAGGTCAGCCTGGCAGATGAGCTGCTTGAAATAGATGATCAAGATTGTATGAGTTAATTCTGTGGCGTGCTGAGACATAACTGGCAGTGTTTCTAATGCCCTGCACCAGGAAGCACATAATTACTGCTGTTATTATGGAGGATGTGAATGTGGTCTCCTAGCAATATGCTAAACATCCTCTCTGGAGCACTTTAAGATCTTCATGAGCTGCACTTGGGAAAGTTTTGATTCTTATAGAAAGTAACAATTAAAATCCAAAAGTAATGAAAATATTATTTGATTCCTAAAACAGGTGATGCCATGAAAATACATATGTACATATATCAATATGTATGTATATGTAGTTTTAGTTAATATTGATTTTAAATTAATTTACAATGAATTTTTGAATGATACAAGGAATATTAATCTCTTCTATGGGCAGGGAAATCATAAATAATGACACATTCACATATTTATAAAAAGGAAGCTATAATTAAATATACAAACATGTATTATATGTGAATTTGTGGTCATTTGAGTTATTAATTTTTTATTGAAGTATAATATAAAAGTATAATATTTAAAGCTGTTCTCCAAAATGCAAATGGTTCTTGTGGGTCTATAAAACTGGGAGGTATTAGTTACCATGCAATTGAAAAATTGAAACCATCTTAAAAATCACTAAAAAATTAAGTAAATCATCATGCATGTTACATTTTTTGTGAAGTGCAACAAACTGTCAGCAGAATTTCTCTTTTCCCTTCAGCCAGAGCATATTTTTTTGTGTGTGAGGTATGATGCCAACTACCATGGTTTTTCCTCTGAAACCTAGATAAATTAGGTAGCATTAAAATGTAATTTAATAATAAATTGCTCTTCTCCTACACGAATATTTGCATATGGAATCATGCGATGTAGACACCTTGCATAAATTCACTAGAGGTGATTCTATTAAGAAGACATAATTTTTTTCCTCCCGGATTTTTCACAGGTGACTTCATAACATACATTGCTCATTTGCCTTATGTAATTAAATATTGATGTGATGTTTGAAGGCCTGAGGTGGCATAGAAAATATCACATCAACTTGTTATTATAACCATCTTTTAGTAAGAGTCAATAATCCCCAACGAGGAACCACTTTAAGAAAAATAGGAATGGAACATTTTTGATGCTAAAAGCTGACTGGGAGCTTGCTGTGTATATCTTAGAATGCAAATCTATTGTCTTCCCTGAGGTGATCACAGAGACTGATTTCTATGTTCAGCTTCTTCTACAGTAACCCCATAGTCCTTTTCGAAAAGTAAGGGAATGCTGAATGAGTATTTCCTCTGCAGGTACATTTGAGTACAAGTACTCATAAATCAAGAATCTTTCTAGAAACTCAGATATGCTTTGTGTTTATAATCATGAACCTGCAAGTCTTATGAACCCAAACTCACTCTCAAGGCAAAACTGTTGAATTAATAGTGACGATTTTACCCAGCTCTAGCTGCCCCTCTCCCTTCACCTCTTTTCCACCCACACTTTATCATGCTCATTTGCCTAATTTTGCAGAGGACCAAGCTTAACCAATCTAAACAATCACACCTGTTCTAATATAAAGCAAGTAAAATCTAGAAATTAGATTATAATAAAGAAAACCAAATACAAGTTCTACATCCTTCTGCATTGTTATTTATGTATGTACACTAATCACCACTTACCCATGATTTCTCTTTCCTTGGTTTCAAGTGCCAATAGTCCACCATAGACAACAAAATACTCAATGGAAATTCCAGAAATAAGCAGTTCATGCTTTAAATTGGGTGCTTTTCTGAGTAGCATAATGGAAGCTGTCAACATCCCACCTGGGGCATGAATCACTCCTTTGTCTAGTGTATTCTATGCTATCTTGGCTACTGGTCCATTAGTAACTTTTGTGGCAGTGTTGGGGACTTGATTGACTGGTCACGGTGCAGTGCTGGTAATCAAGTGACTCTTACATAGGAACTAGCACCATGACCCAGCACCCACTTCATTCACCACCCATCATATAGAAACAGTACATCATCCATGTTACTGCAGGAAGACTGGAGTGTGCGCTATGATTTTATATTTGGAGAGAGAGAGAGAATCCACATTCACATGAATTTTATTATAGTATATTGTTATGCTTGTTTCATTCTATTATTAGTTGCTGCTGTTAATCTCTTGCTTAATTAATAAATCAAACTTTATCATAAGTATGTTTGTATAGGAGAGGATAGAATCGCACTTTCCACAGTTTCAGGCATCTCCTGGGTGTCTTTGAACATATCTCTCCTGGATAAAAAGGAACTGCTGTGACCTCAATTGATTTTTTTTCCAGCAATTTCTTGGAGGCAATGCATTACTAACTCTGTAATAAATGGGGAAACTGAGGTGTCAAAATGTTAACTGACTTATGAAAGAGTATTCATCTAGAAAGTTGGAAAGCAATCTGGTCCCAATGCCTATGTTCTTTCTGTTATCCTGTAGTGTAAAATCCAAAAAAAAAAAAAAAAAAAAAAAAAAAAAAGTGAGACATAATATTAAATACACATTAAAAGACTGAAAAGGAAAAAAAAGATATGACCTATGTTGTCAGAAGAACCTTTAGTCTACATCCTTTTGAGGATGGCTCACATCATACATATCATACATAAAACGATAGAATGTAGTTTCTCACCAGCATGATGGCAGATATGGAAATAACCAATTTCAGGACTTTAAATAAAAATGGCGGTTTTGTGTTGTTATTTAATAAGTGCTTGTTCACTTTCTTGCAGATGCCCGTCTCAGTTCTGTGTTTTATTTACAGATGTGAACAAGACAAGACCCACACCCTCGTAAAGTGTACATTCCATAGGAAGTAAGAAATTTACCAAATTACAGCTTCTTCATATATACTTCATAAATACTGTCATGGGAAAAACAGAGAACAGTAGCACAACGACTTGGAAGAGGCCCTTCAAAGGGACAGCATTGAGCCACACACCTGAAGGACAAGGGTTCGTGGACCATGTGGAAAAACTAGAGTTGGCTTTTGCAGATGGAAGAATGAATGCAAGAACTATCACAATGCACAGGTTTTTTTTATCTCCCAAGAACAGAAAGAAGACAAAAAGTTTAATATAACATAACAATCTAACAGGTAAATGGAGGTGGGTGGCTGTGTATTATCTTTGCAGGTCATTTCAGGCTGTGTTTAGATGCTTGGAATTTATTCTGAAAACAATGACATTGTTGTTGTATTTTACTCATACTTATGACATGTCATTTATTGACAAGGAGATTGTCCCTCCTACCTGAACAAACAAAAACCATCAACACAAAGAAACAGGCAAGCAAACGAACAAATAAAAGTGTTTTTCTAGATAATCAACATCAGACAATGAAGAACAGCAATTATTTCAGTCCACTCAGAATTATCATTCAACCTAATCTAGTATCATTTTTTTCTTCAAACCTCTCAGAAATAGTCAAGAAAGAAAAGGCATTCAGATAAAAAATGACAAAGTAAAATTATCTTTTTAACACAGGTGATATGAAAGTACCTGCAAATAACATCTGATATGGAACAGTTGTCTTTGATATACAGAGATATTTTAAAACACAGTAATACAACTGATTCGAAAGATATAAAATATTTGAACAGATACTTCACAAAGACAATGCACAGATATCAGTGAAGCAAATAAAACCATTTGTGACATCTGTACTCTTGGGGAAATCCAAATTAAAACATAATGATATGCCACCTACTGCATGGCAAAAATACAAAAGACTAGCACACAAAATATTAGGATTAAGAGGTTTTGAAACCCATGAAAACTACTAGTGAAAGTATCCAACAGTACAATGACTTCAGGCAAGTAGAGGCAGGATTTTTTAAAGCCAGTAAGTGTAAAGATCACGAGATGGAAACAGAAGCACCCTTGTTTAGGAGAGTAAGGAATCCAATGTGTCCAGGGGCAGAAAGACAAAGCTGAGAGGATTAGATCAAATCAGAGCCTAAAAGATGATCAAAGTTTGTACTTATGAAACCTATTTGTGGTGAGGATACTGCCATTCTCTTTGAGGTGAGAAACCTTGGAGACCTGGTCCAGAGGTGGAAAGTGATAAGGTTTATAACAGAATTACTTGGTTTTTATTTGTTTTTGTTGTTGTTGTTGTTGTTGTTGTTTACATTGAGAATAGATCCTGTTGATAATAGAATGCAGTAATCAAGGATTTAAACAGACATATCATTAGTAGACTTGTGCAGTGGTTCATAAAACTAGTGATGATGGGCTGGTTATGAGTAGGAAAGTCAGTTTGTACTTTGAAGGTAAGACTGATGATGCATTTTGTCAGCTTTAAGCATAAGTTAAGATAATGTCAGGGATAGCTGTAAAGACACTGACTTAAGTAACTGGTAAGATAGTTTCTGTCGTCTGATATGGGAAAGGGTGAATGCAGGTACTAGATGAAGAAGAAAGGAATTTGTTTTAAAAAATGTAAGGGTAACAGGTTAACTGCAAGTGGACTTTAGCAAAATGATGTTGGTTCATTGCTTATGCAAAATAGAATTTGAGAAAATTACAAAGAAAATCATATACACAGACAGGAAGTAAGAAAATAAAATATTAAGAAAGGCAAAAATGATGTATTGCTAGAGACAAAATAGTCACTACATATTACATGTGATCCCTACCAATTTGTAGATGTCAGGGTGCAGAACAAACCTGGAATTAATGAAAAAGGTTAATTTTCTCTTCTTCAGCAAAGGAAGACCACTTCCATTACCAAATATGAAGGAGAATTTGTGATACAAGGATATATATTGAAAATATAATTAGACATTTAAATATTAATGTAGGAAGAGTTTTCAGCAAGTCAGGGAGTCAGGTTCTAAGGTCATATTGTTTAGCTAACTTTGACAAAGGAGGAAATAAAACATTGTGATTAATGTCTAGTATGAATTAAAGTCGGGTCTCCTGGGAACTGTTTCTTCTTATTCAAGGGGTACTTTTGAACCTTTAGCCAGAAGCTGATGGAGCATTTTCATGTCAGTTCGTGCTGCCTCTCTTTTATCTTCAGTTTTGGGTCACTAGCTCCTGCTACCCACGCTTTGCCAGCTCATCCATAGTGGATTGTCCTCTTCTTGATTTCAAGGCTTATGTGCTCCTGTTCATCTTCAAAACCTGTGTGCACTTGCCCAAACGTTTCACTTTGCTGCTGTTTCTGTTGCTCTAGGTACATTCTTCAAGGATTTCACTTGAAAAAAAAAATCTATGCAGTACAGATTTGGGTGCACACCTTAGGACCTGAGTGCGCTCTGTAGCAACCTTTTGGAAAAGGTTTGCATTCTCTTTAGGTGGGTTTCTCCTAGTGTTTTATAGGGGACAGGATGAAGGATGCATGTTTTTTTCTGGGCTCAGGGTACTCAGGAATGTTCTTTCCTGTTGTAATTATGATTATATGACATCCACCTGTAAGAGAATATTATTTTGTTGAAAACTAAAAACTTGTAGTTCTTGAATTTGTTTTGTATTTGAATTAATAACTCCATGTTTTCAAGTTTTGGGATCAAAGAAGAAAGGCCCTAAGAGTAAAGATAATATTTGTAATAACTTTGCTCTGTTTAATAAAGGAACTTTGAATTAGCAAATGGGCATTTTTTTCAGACAGGCACATATTCGCAAAGATCAAAATCTGATAAAAATTTCAAAGTACTATTTATTAAATATAGTGTATGAGATTTCTGTTTAAGGAATTAATCTTTTTGATGAAATATTCTTATGTTTCGATTTCTTTTATTGAAATTCAGAGATTTACTTTAATTTTTAAGAATTTTAAATTTAAGCCCAGTGTGGTGGCTCATTCCTGTAATCCCAGAGTCTCGGGAGGCTGAGGCAGGAGGATGGTGAGTTCAAAGCCAGCCTTCAGCAAGGGCAAGGCACTCAGCAACTCAGTGAGACCCTGTCTCTAAATAAAATACAAAATAGGACTGGGGATGTGGCTCAGTGGCCGAGTGCCCCTGAGTTCAATTCCCGGTCCCCCCGGCCCAAGAAAAACGAAAAATGAGGGAACTGAGATGTGGCCCAGTGGTTAAGCAACCCTGGGTTTAATCCCTGGTACAAAACAACAACAAAAAAAAGAATTTAAAATTTATTCCACAGCTAAAAATGCTTTCCACTAGCTGTGGTTTGGTACCTTTTATTATTTATGTGTTTGTGTATATATATATATATGTATATTTTTAAAGCAGAACCTAGTCATTTCTTAATGATCCAGTATATTTTTAATTGTTATCAACTAAGTATTTGCAAGTATTTTCTCAAATATGATACTAAGACTGAAATGATGAGCAAATACAGCTACCTATTATAAACTACTATGAGAGCAAATTACATTTTCCTAAGGAAATGGATTTTCATTAACTAGGTTTCCACTAATTTTTCTGCACATCTTATTGAATCATATTCCATGACATATCATTAACAAACAATTCTGTTTGCCATGTCTTGAAGCAGGGTACCAAGACAGGGATTTCATATAAAAAGCGCTTTGTCAATCAAACAGATTTCCTGGTACTCATGTGAGGTATTGTTTTCCAGCTAGGATCACCCCACAGTTCATCAAGATCCATTCATAAGCCCCAGGCTGCCACACAGCGCCCATCATTCAACTGCAGATGGAGCAAAGGTGCCCACTAAAGTGTTCTAACATTAAAGGATTAATACGTGCCTTATCAAGAAAGAGATTTGAAACCTTAAATAAACTGTAAAAAATATATAAAAAATATATATCCATGATAATTTTGAGTATGCTCAAATAATGTAAAATAATGTTAAAAATGCAAAGCATTTACTGTCAAAATGCAATTTTTAGTGTGATTTCATTAAAAGTCTCTGAACAGCTCCTTATGTCAGGGTGGTTTGGATTTGCAATTTAAGACCTTAAAATAAAATAAATGAATTTAATCTAAATTTTAGCCTAAATAAAAACCATGGTACAAATTTCTAACTCTTGCATAAAAGTTTCCACAAAATGCTCAAGGGCAATGATGTACTTACATGAGGGGCTGATCAGAAAATTAGTTTTATTTTATCTAAAAACAAATGCAAAAATATAAAGCATATCAAGAGGGAAATAAATTCAACTGCTCCTTTCCCTAAGCAGTTTGGAGAAGGTGAGCGAAACGCCATCTTTGCACGCTTGTTCTACTATTTCCCAAGTCACTTAAATATAATTGTTGTTGCTTGTTTGATTTTATTGCTAATCGGTCACTATTAAAATGCAAACTCCCTGCAGGCTTACTGACATAACCCAACGCCCTAGAGCAATGTCCAGCAGCGCACAGGGAGGGTGTTAATACCTGACCCAACCTGAGGCTCTGAGCCCAGTTGAGCTCACAACACTTTCTCCTTCTTTCTTTGTAATGCCGGCTCTTTGTCATACCATTAGCTATACTAATTATAACTAAATATAATGAGTTAAATTCAGTGATGGCTAAATTTTAAGCACCCTGTTGGCACATTTAGTTATTTTCCTATTAAGCCTGAGTAATATAAACCTTTCTCAGAATTTATATTTCCATAATGGACACAAAGAAGTCAGCGTGATAAACTTCAGACAGCATCAGAATTACAATGAATTGCAACAGAAAAACCAAGTTTATTATTTTAAGCCACTCTAGTTTTTTCTTAAAACATTTTTTGGCATTTATGCAAAAGAATAATGTGAAACAGAATAAAGTGATTTTTGAAATGTTTCATATTATTTCAGAATCAACTTATAAATATATACATATATATCTTTTTATAGAGATTAGAAGTAAAATATGTTAAAGATAGCTTATGAGGTAATACTTAACAGTAGGTTCCATATGTGTGTATGTGTGTGTTCTTATTTAAATATACATATGCATATATATCCAGACAAATAAGTGTTTGTGATTTATGTTCTAATAATCCCATTATAAAATGAAGTTATATAAATAAAAAATGCATTTAATCTATCTAACCTACTGAACATTGTAACTTGGCCTGGCCTACCTTAAATATGCTCACAATATTTACAAGACCTTGCAGTTTGGTAACATTGTCTAACACTAAGTCTATTTTACAATAAAATGTTGAATATATCATGCAATTTATTGAATACTGAAATAAAAGTAAAGGAATATTTGTACTTTGAACCTTCATAATTTGGAAATTGAGTTCTGTACATATTTATTTATTTGATAATTCAATGAAACTTGAATATTTCTTATATAAAGTAAATGGGTGAAAAGAAATGTTTTGCAATGAGCTGGTTCAAGAATGATGTTTTTTTAAACATTTAATGATCGAGATGTCATGAGCATTGGCCAATCAGAGAAAATTTGCCCTCCAAACATTAGATATAGCAAATCTATATGAATAAACTTATGTGGAGTTCTTCGAAGGACCCAAACATGACCAAAGTTTGGATGTTTACTTAAATTATGCAGATTTCTTAGAATCCTTTCAGTACAGGGATAAGGATGTTTTTTAGCAATTGCATTAGAAACATGGTAAACTACACAAAAATTCAGCGTTGCCACAGAAATCAAAAAGCATCATTCATGATTGTCTTCTTCAGATAAAAGTGTGTGTGTGTGTGTGTGTGTGTGTGTGTGTAATTATGCTGAAACAGAAAACTTAAGAATTCTTCTACCTAAAGGAACAATAAAGGAGATCATTTTAAAATCATGAACAATAATCCTAGGGTTCAAATGATGCTTTCTGAATGCTAATTTTTTAGATTCATAAGTTAAATGTGAAAATGGAATTCACTGTTTTATTAACTACAGACTGATATAAACTTGCATAATTAATTTTCTATTCTTATCTGAGCCGAATTCATTTGAAAAATATATAGAGTAAACAATGGTATTATAATCAAATTTTTTGTGGTCCCAAGGAACTAGCACAAGGGAAATGATTACTTGAACAACCTAAAAAATAATAGCATATTAAAATTTCATTTGTATTAATGTACTTGAATTTTTAAATTTAATTTTACTTTAAATGTAACTTTTAAATAATTGATGATTGATAACGTGTGTGCTGTAGTTAGTGACAGGCACATTTGGGTGTAAGCAAATTTCACATTGATATGGTCGGTTTTCAGATGTCATTTTCAAAAGTGTCATCCTAACAATATTTCAAAATATAAGCATTTTGTAGACATGTTGTATGACAAAAGGTGCATAGGTGCATTTGGTTAATTTTGCTTTATTTTTTTTTAAACAAACATTGTGTTCTGATCAACTGCATAATTATTCTTCTACTGATAGTATTTCTGATCCTAAAAAGACTTATATTTTCCTTCTGATGTTAGTGACACTAAAACTCTCTCCTTTATTTTTGAATTAAAGTTCACACATATTAAGCTTATAATAGTGATTATTTTGATTTTTGATATCAGAAATATTCTAATTTTATGTTCACAATTCATGTAAAATTTAACAATATGTCATTTTTTAAATGATGCTCATTTTTACCTTAGATAATAAGTTTAATTATTCCAGATCATGAAATTTACTCTTTATTAAAAATGTTTCATCATTCTTTCCTTCAAGACTCCTCTGCGGTAAATGATTCTGCCATTTTTTCCCCCTGGAAATCACTCCTTGATTTAGTATGATATAATTGTCATATACACCCTCATCTTAATTTTTAATTTATAAAAGGTGCACTGATACCGTCTCTGTCATTTTAATCTTTATTCTTGATATATTTTCTCATGAAACTTTTTAGCCTCAAGTTCATCCAAAGTTTCTTGAAGAAAAACTCTATTAATCGACAAACATTTTCCTCCATTTTTCCAGATTATATCTAGGACAACTTTTTGAGATTAGTAAAATTTTAATAAACTGTGCTTCAGTACTATTTTTAATTTTCAGGGATACAACTTTGAATCTGGAAATACTTCTTTAAAAACTCTGGCAAATAATAATATAACAATGATAAAAATGATGTTGTGTATTTTAAGTGTTGTTTTGTTGTTGTTGTTGTTCTATGAAAGTCATTAAAGAGCATAGAAAACGTGTTATTTTTCTTGCATTCATTTTATCCATGGACACCTTTTGGTACTCATGTCCTTTTGGTGTCCTAGGACCTAGTTCCAGCTCACAATGTGGTTTCTATAGAGTTGTACCAGTACTTGCTTCAGAAGTGACTGGCTGAAACCCTTTCTCCTCCACAGCCCACAGAAGGCAAGTGCTGACAGAAGGGTCTATCTGTCCAGGGCCTGCAGTCCTAACAATCCTTGCATTTAGAAGAGACTCTGAACACAATCCCCCACACAGTGTAAGCACAGGTAAATATTCCCTTTCTAGACAGTGTGGTTAAGAAGGTCAGACCTGTCTGCATTTTCAATTTCTACCAGTTTGATGCACATGTGCAATGTAACCGTGCTTGTTTGCCTTGATAATAGTGAAGCCATATACAGAGCTTCCTGTGGTCTGATTGTGTCCCTCCAAATCCATGTGCCAAAACTCAGTGGGCTGCAGGATAGTATTCAGTGATGGAGCCGGAAGCAGGTGACTAAGTGGGAAAGGCAGAACCCTCACCAATGGAATTAGGACCATATAAAAGGGTTTGAGGGAGTAGTTTCCTCTCTTCTGCCATGTGAGAATACCAGCAATAACTCTCACTAGATCCTAAACACCAGTTCCCTGATTTGGGACTTTTCAACCTAACAACCTAACTCTAAGAAATAGATTTTCAGTCTTTACAAATTACACAATATGTAGTAGTTTGTAGAAGAAGCACAAAGGGAGTAAGACAGTTAAAATTCCTAAATAGTCACTCAGAGGAGAAAGACCTGACAACAAAAAAGAAATCACAGTTTGTTTTGCAGTGAATTGTGGCTGTTATAGCAGCGAGTGTTGCTCTGACTGACACAAGCATGTTCTCATTCTGCTTGTAGGGAGATAGGCTTAGGTATAGATAGGGAAGTCAGACCTAGAGTAAATGGTGAGTGACATGTTTCCTGACCACAATAATTAGGTGTGGGGGAAACACACAGCTTAATCTGGCTATGCAAGAGAATGTTAGCAACTATCTGAGGTAGTAGGAGAACTGAACATGAAGGAGGTCTTCCTTAAAATCTTCTCATGACACAGCAAACCACCAGCTTTGGAGGCTGGCTCAACCCTTCATTTTATTGAAGAGTTGCCCACATGACGGTATCCCTTCCTGTTAGTGTTCTAGACAGTGTGGCCTCTTTCTTTCTTAAGGTTTTCTATTGATTATCCAGCACCTTTTATGTTCTTCAAGATGTTTCATTTTCTTGACTACTTTCCATTAACATTCAAATATATTTACTGTTTCAGTCTATAAAATATCTCTTGGACTTTTCCCAACTATAAAACCTCTTAGGACTCAATTTCCATCTTACATTGCTTACATAATACTCTCATACCCATTTGCTGTCACCTGTTGTACATGAGATTCCACTACCTGATGCGAGATGAGGGTTCATTTTTATTTTGAAAACAACAGTAAACACAGGGAAGGTTCACAAGAAAAGAGACAGCCTGGGCCCCTCATTCTGCTCTGTTCCAGACTGAGGGAATGTGGATTATTTTCATCTTTATCACCAAGGAGAAAGCACCTTGTCAGTTCAGAGGCACATTGCTTGGTACCTGACAGTGTAGACATATGTACCCAATAACCAGGCACAGTGTGGGATGCCAGCTGCTCAGCACCCCAAGTCCTTCAGGGCACTTGGGACTTCCTATGCCTAAGGGAGGGAATCCTGGCTTCCAAGGGAAGCTGAATTGGGTGTGGCCTGGATGCAGCCTCTCTCACTGCGGGAGCTACCCTCTGCCAGGGTGCTCTGTATCTCAGGCAAAGTGGTGAACGCCTGGGATGGGAAACCCTGTTCCTTGCATCACGCCTCCTCAGAGAGCAAACATTTTGCCACTGGACTGTCCACAATTCAGAAACATCTTTTACCACATCACTTAATTGCTCCTATAGCTAAATCCAGGGAACTCTAGATTCACATTATACTTAACGTTCTGGGGTGCTTTATCACGCTTATCCCCATGAACCCTGTCAATTTTACACTCCTCTACTGCTGCCACACAGTTATAATGAGCAAAGCCTCAGGTCAAATTCTTGCACCCATGCAAAATATAATAATAATAATAATAATAATAATAATAATTCATAATAATAATGATTTATTATAAAAATTTTTATATATTATATTATATTATTAAATTTATATAATATATTATTTATTATTTATCTATAAATAAAATATTAAATATCTATAAGCAAACTAGACTCACAGCAGTCTGTAAGCCTGTTTTGTCCATTGAAAAGTTAGCTCTCTGTCCCATTAGGTGGTATGGTCACACCTTCATGGGGCATCTACGCTCACATCTCAATGATGTTCAATGTCTTCATTTTCTTCTTGTAGAGAGGTAAGTGTTAACTTCCAAGGTCTCTGTATGTCTGAACTAGAACTGAAAGTCTGATATTAGTTTATTGTTCAAATAAATTCACTTGAGAAATGTAAGATCTCCTCTTGCTGAAGATCAGCAGTGTTGCCTATGACCAAATATTCTGTAGTAGGTACCAGCCACTTTGTTTTTGCATTGCCTTAGTGATGGCTACCAAGGATGCTCCAACTCTGCTCCCTGGTGCACATGTCTTTCCATTTCCTAGCTCATATTTCCTTTTTTTGCTTATATGTGCTAAAATTTTTTCCAAATACTATTCCTATCCTATCCTAAATTTTAAAAGATGAAACAGGGGCACAGAGGAGGTTAATTAGATTGCAGAGTAGTACATGGAGAGAGTAACTGGAATCATCCGAGATGAATTCAAAGATAACTTTCATCACTAAATTAGATTATGCTATGATAAACCTCAAATTACATAATACAGTGTAATCAGTTTTAATTTCATTAACTGCATCTACTCACTCCTGTGCGTGTGGAATCCTTTCCACGGTAGCTTCCACTTCCCCCAGCAGTGGGTGACACCATTGACTGTCTTCACTCATCTCAACAGCTCTTGTGACTGACCATTGTTCTTACTTTTCACCACCATTCTGATAGGCACGCACATACACCTTACTATTGTTGTATTTAAATTTATTTAATTAAGTTGTTTTACTTACATTTGATTTAATTTTATTATTTATTTAATGTATAAATGAGGTTGGACAATGATTTGGGCTCTCTCTTCCATGAAAATGCTAGTCATATTTTTTTGTAATTTTATACCTTGTTTTCTTTAAAATATGTGATCATTAATTTTGGGGAGTTTCTGATTTGTTTTGAATATTAATTACTTATTAGGTTTAGCATCTTAAAGATCATCTCTAAAAATTCCATCAGTTATTTTTATCTTTGATTTATTTCATTAAATAAAAATAATGATGCCATTAAGTTCATCAAGAAAATCAATGTTTTCCCAGGTTTTGTTTTTTGTTTTTTGATTTTTTGGACTGGGGATTGAACCCAGGGGTACTTAACCAATGAGCCACATCCCCAGCCCTTTTTAGTTTTTATTTTGAGACAGGACCTTGCTAATTTGCCTCAATCCTCCTGCCTGGCCTCCCGAGTTCCTGGGATTACAGGTGTGCACCACTGCGCCCAGCCCTATTTCGGGCTTTAACATCTTATCAAGGACCCTCTTCTTAGGTTAATTCATCATAATATTGGTGTGGATTTTCTCCTTTGACTTCTTTACTTCACTGTTTACATATGTTTTAATTTTTCAGGGATCTATATTACCTAGGGAGTCAGCGTTTCTTTTTCATACAGAGTTAGCCCATTTCCCAGAACCATGTACCACTGACATGCACAACCTCCTTCACCGTATCTCAGTCCCCCTTCATGCATAGTTCTTTTTCTGAACTCCCTCTTCTCCTCAAATGATCCAAGAGTAACTGATCAGGAGCACCCTCTTCTCAACAAGGACTCAACTGGCTACACAAGCTTTAATACAAAAGCTGGAAAAATAGAGTCCCCAAAGGGAAAAATTATTTAAATTTGATTGGGATTTCCTTGACTGTTCAAATTATTGTTTGAAGAACTGACATCTTCACTACCTTTAATCAGTTCGTAAGCTAATACGGTAGATGTCATTCAGCTCTCTGATCATGTGCTTCACTGGAGATTGTAAAATGTTGGCATAACAATTGTGTCTTCTTTGTTTATAAAACTGTATTTTCATATTAATCAGTTTAATTAAAATACATACCCAATGATTTATTCATAACAAAGTGATTAACCCATCTTTTCTTATCACAAAACATCTAAAATATTTGAGTTCTTGCCTGAGGATATATACTTTCTCTGCAGTGATGATCGGAAGCCATTTCCCATTTGGTTCTTGCCAGCTGTCTTTATACTGAATTGTGCTGACATACCATCAATAGAGATAGAATAGGACACTCACTCAATCTGAATAAAGTAAATTCTGAGCTGGAAGTACAGTAGACCCAATCTCCCTCAATACTCCAAGGAAACACCTTCTTCACTATCCTGTAGACCCAAGGTAGCATCAGTGTCTGAAGCATTTTACTAGGTCAATAATGATTTTATTGCTTTGCATTTTGTTACTGACTGGGTTTTTATCATTGAGGCAGGTTGAAGGAGAGAACCTAAGTGAGATTTTTAGAAAATTATCATGATTTTCAGTTAATATACTACAATCGTTACCAAGAAATATAAGAAAAAAAATCCTTTTATATATTTTAATATTTGGTGTTAATGATTGAAATATTTGAATGCGAAATTCCTACCAACATATTTAAACAAGAACATATGCCACTCTCACCAGAGTGGTTATGTACATGAATGAAATTATTTTTCTTTGCCAGAAAATCTGTTTGGGCTCAATAAACACTGAATCCATCTTCATTTTTCATGTTGGATAAGTTTCCTATTTAAGGGACGCAATTTATTTTATTCAAATCATCTTTCTCGTTACTGACAGGCATTAACTAGAAGAAGATAAGTTGGGCCATCTGGCATTCTTTAGGAGCTTATTTTGACACCTGACTCATTTGTTTCAATAATTCACTGATTTAATATAAGCGAACATTTGAAATCACAAGGTACTTTCATTTCCAGACTACATCAGCATACATTTACATTCCATAGTTAGATGATTCATATAGCAAACGAATTAATGCAAGGATCATTGCTGAACCCAGTTGACCTGTTTGCTTACTCCCCATCTACTGGCTCTAATAGCTTTTCTCCTGTAATTTAGTTGATATTAGGCTGAAATAGGGACTGTGATTTGCTTCACAAAGGTGATTGATAAGGTGCCAGCAATCTGCAGATGTTGGAGTAGAAGCATTATATTGTGTTTCAATAGTTGATAGCATGTGCAAAGTTTTATACTTTGTATAACATAATAATGTGGAGATAATATTTTTGACTCAACACATGATGCTGATGAACTCATGAGAGTCACTGTCACTTGTCCAAAGTGCTGAAATCCCACACGGACACTACTCCTTGGTCTCTTTGAGCTGACAGAGACTGTCAAAGTTGCATTCTTTAAATACCCCATCCTTTCATTTTTAACTAATAAACAAAGTACCAAAATCTATGTTGGAGTGCGCTCTTTCTGCATATTACTTGCATAGAAAAGAAAATGTTTAGGTTCTCTTTCCACAGTCTTTAGACAAATGAAACAGCATAGGAGGGATCTTCTTTAGCTCTGAATTATCCTACATTTTGCAGCAGTAACATGGGAAGGCCATGGATATAATCCATTGTTCAATCACTTGAAATGACAGAGCATGAGTAATTTTAGACTTAATTCAAATCTCATTCCTCTTAAAATACAAAAAATGTCAAAGTGGTACATGCATTTTCCTGTTGAAACATTAGAGGAAATTCCCAATGTCGCCAAAATTTATTTTTCTATGACTGAGTTTGTCTATGCTGTTATATAACACTTCTAATTATTAATAGTTCTGGAAATATTAGTTTGATATCACCAAAACACTGTTGATAGCAACATAATTTGTAGACCTTGAAGTGTTGAACATTTTCTTTTTAATTATAGGACAAATATTTATTTTATGACTACTTAATTAGGTGATGGGACGTTAAAGGCATAACATAGCTTAGTAGTCATGAAATAAATACTTGCCTGTGATTAAAAACTATATTTTAATGCAAAAATACTCACCACACACATAAATAAAAAACATATACCATTCTTTCCACTACTTCATATATATGAAGGAAATTACTTTTTCTTTTCCTGGAAATCCCTTTGGGCAGGCATATTAAATAATGGGTTCTTCTTTATATTTATGCCAGATAACTTTTCTTTTTAAAGGACATAATTTATTTTATTCAAATCATCTTCCTGGTTATTGACAGGCATTAAGTGGGAAGATGAATCTAAGAGTACGAATGTGGGGTTTAGAGGGACTAGTGGAAATATATTTATTGCTGATTTATTTAACCAAGTCTGTTACTAAGTAGGTAGAATTTATCAAACCCTTTTATACTTGCAGAATATTCAGTCTCTCTTGTTCTCTTTCTTCATATAGCTTTTCTGCTTTCTATTCATCCATTTTCATATCTATCTCCCTACCTACCTACAATATTTTTCACATCTCCATGTTGGGTCAACTTCATTTCCATGTATATAGTTTCAATAATATCCACATTCATCATTATAAATTTCATCAGTTTCGAAGGTCTTCTATGTTGAGCTTGAGTGAAAAAATATATGAAAAAAATAAGGCAAACATTAATTTTAAGAAATCAAAATATCATCAATACTTTATAGGGTACTTCTAGATGTATTATTCATTTATGTATTTATTTTTTAATTTGTTCTAATTAGTTATGCCTGAGAGTAGAACGCATTTTGATACATTGTACACAAATGGAGCACAGCTTCTCATTCCTCCAGCTGTACATGCTGCCCATCACACCAGTAGTGTATCACACATGTGTATAGGGTAATAATGTTCATTTCATTCTGCTGTATTTCCCATCCCCACACTGCCTACCACCACTTATTCCCCTTTGCACAATCCAAAGTTCCTTCATTCTTCCCTATTTCCCCCACTATTATGGATCAGCATCCACATATCAGAGAAAATATTTGGCCTTTGTTTTTTGGAGACTGGCTTATTTTGCTTAGAATGATATTCCCTAGCTCTATCCATTTACCTGTGTCAAAATTTCATTCTTCTTTAAGGCTGAGTAATAGTCCATTACATATGTACCACACTTTCTTAATACATTCATCTGTTGCCAGGCATCTAGGTTAGTTCCAACTATTGTGGATTGACATGCTATAAACATTGATGTGGCTGTGCCATTTTAGTATGCTGATTTTAAGTTCTTTGGATATAAACAGTGGAGTGGAATAACTGGGTTAAATGGTGGTTCCATTCCAAGTTTTCTGAGGAATCTCCACACTGCTTTCTAAAGTGGTTGCACCAATTTACAGTCCCACCAGCAAGGTAGGAGTGTATCTTTTTCTCCACATCCTCACCAACATGTATTATTCCTTATATTCGTGATAATTGTCATTATGAATGGAGAGAGATGAAATCTTAGAGTAGTTTTGATTTGCATTTCTCTAATTCCTAAGATGATGAATGTTTTTTCATGTGTTTGTTGATTGATAATATTTCTTCTTCTGTGAAGTGTCTGTTCAATTCCTTTGCCCATTTATTGTTGTGTGTGTGTGTGTGTGTGTGTGTGTGTGTGTGTGTTGTGTGTTTTGAGCTTTTTATATATCCTGGAGATAAGTGCTCTATCTGAGGTGCATGGGGTAAAGATTTTCTCCCATACTGTAGAATCTAAATGGTACTGGGAAACTCGGAAATTCATATGTAGCAAAAATGAAATTAAACCTCTATCTCTCATGCTGCACAAAAATCAACTCAAAGTGAATCAATGACTTAGGCACTAGAACAGAGACCCTGTCCCTAATAGAAGAAAAAGCAGGCCCAAATCTTCATCATGTTGGCTCAGGACCTGACTTTCCTAACAAGACTCCTAAAGCACAAGAAGTAGAATCAAGAATCAATAAATGGATGGATTCAAATGAAGAAGATTCTTCTCAGCAGAGGAAATAATCAATAATGTGAAGAGTGAGCCTACAGAATGGATCATGTATTTTAATCATTTAATAATGTGCTACACAAATTTTTTCTCAGAGTTAAACAACCTGAAACACATAGGCTATATGATTTGTTCTTATAGAAGCAAGATGTGATTCAAATATAAATTCAATGCACTGGTTTTGCTAAGATAATCAGTTTATATGATTTATGATTCAGGCTACCACAAAGCAAGACTGATGCTTGCTCCTTGTGGGGCACATGGTAAAGTACGCAATTGGCATGTTCCCTAGGGCCCTAAAATTCCCATGAATACAAGCATCTATATGATGTGGAAAACTGAGATGTATCTTGTTTCATTTGGCCTTGTTCGTGCTGAGAAGATACAGAGCATCACTTCTTTTGGTTGATAAAAAATATTATTCCAGTGGTGTCTTTAACATTTTCGATGACACTTCATTTTTTCCGAGTTTCACTAAAAAATTGGATTTGCTTCCATTTCTCCAATTACCATACTCACATCCTAAAAAGAAAAAGAGTTCCACTTAATTTGTATTTGTGTTTATATTTGTATTTATATTTGTATTTGTATTTGTGTTTATATTTGTATTTGTATTTGTGTTTTCCTGATGTGGAAAAGCTTTAGAGAGGGGTTATTTAAATATTTCCCTGAGAATTTTAGAGCACTTGTTATTATCTACTTATAAAGAAAATTATTAGAGATTTCTTTTTCCTCTGTAATAGTATGATGAGTATTTAAAGTATGGTGATGTTGCACATTGGAAAGAAATATCCCATATTTCAGAAGTGACCTATTTCAGACATCATCTCAGCAACATTTCATAATTCTTATTTATAGTATACCTATAATTTAATGTTTCACATAATTGAAATCTTTTGGAATTTCCCAGGTAAAAGTCATTCAGGTGCCATTTATAATATAGTGTGACTATACTTGTGCATCTTTTCATTAGAAATTTTAAATAAAATTATTTGTGTTTGTATGGATCCAAAGTATGGTCAATATGTTTATGGTGTGTATATTTTTATATTATTGTTTAAAATATCTATATTATTTTTAAATAATTCAGCATGAATAAGAACTTAGTTAAAATCTGTATACCAAATTCAACACATTTGTTACTCAAAAAACCACAAATATTTGGGGGATATTACATATAAATATGTATATGTTTGATGTAAAAGAAATTATTGAAATTAGGAGGAAAACTTTTAGGAAAATGATGGTAGTAAGGGCCAGCCTGCTAATGATGGAAGTCATTTTGTGAAATATGGATATAATAAAGAAGATATTTTTAAGTAGAGGTCAAGAACAGGACATCCAAAAGTCTGTGTGATGCTAAGTTAGGACCTGGGTTCATGAAAAACTATAGCAACTGATGATATTAAACAGAGTCTCTGTATTAGAATGTTGTATTGCATAATATTTATTTAATTCCTTGATTTTGAAGGCTGTACAATTTTGTTTAAAAAATAACAAGTATTAAGAGAGTGTTGCATTATGTCTTCACGTTATTGTCAAATGGTTAGAAAGATAGAGACCAAGGGAAGGTAAGTGTTCAAATTCAGCAAAAGATAAATCTGAGTGAAAGTATGAAAATGTTAGGAACTTGCTTTTGCCAATCCTGTAACTTTATGTAAGATGGTAATTACTTTTAAAAATAGTTTTCAAATATGAGTAAATTATAGTCCTTATGTTATGGATTATCTTTTTAAGGGCGCTTCTAATAAAGGAGCCTTAAAAAGATGGAGATATGGTCTTCTCTATGAATTAAGAGCAGTCATGCTTACCTTTTAGTCTAAGATAACTTCTCCCTCCAGAGCAAAGGGCAGACAAGTGTGATGCCCTTATAGTCTTTCTGTTCCCTTAACAGCCGTCCTCTTCTATAATTAACAAATTGCATATGCATTTGTCACGTGGCCCTCTTTGGGACACCTTGTGGGAACCAGAGCTTAAATAACTACCAGAAAGACACCAGCATTCCAGCAACAAGTAGGGTAGCATCCTTTGTTTCTGAACCAGGATCCTTGTATCTTCTGCCAACATTTTAAGCTATAGCAGGCTCACTTGCTGCTTTGCAAGCAGGATAAAATCTCTGATGCTTCATAATGTTTAGCAAGAATACTTTATGTCAGCTAAAGTCTTATTTTTGTCATTCATATGTTAAAAACATTTCCACATGAAATTTATGCCTGATATAAATTAGAATTAAATTTATCCACATATTTAATAAGATCTGAGAGCTTCATGTCCTTTGATATCAAAGGACCCAGCGTTCCATTTTATTTGGTGTGTTTTCCTCTTTTGTTAGAATTTGACATTTTCTTCCTAAAGTCTTTCTAAATTCAGCAGAAGTCCATTTTTGCAATTAAAGAGAGTTTTTGTGTGTTTAAAAAAGTTTTTCATTTTTACTTATTCTGCTTAATACATGCATGTACATAACAGTGGAAGCAAGAGACCTCAGATGTAGACTTGTAAAAATATATATATACATATATATTATATATATATATCATAATATTAATAAATTACCAGAACCAGAACATAAAACAGGCTTTTTCTCATATATTTCAAAAGATGCAGTAGGCACATAAAATATGAAAAAAAAATTACTTTAGGAGAAAAATCTATGAATTAAGATAAGAAAATATTTGAAATCAAAAGTGAATAGAGTAGGATTTGATAACAGAGTAAGAAAAGCATAATTAAAATGGAATGGAAGGTAGACATGAAAACAATGCACAGAAAGAGTTATATCAAGGAAATGAAACATATGTAGTTGAGTTTAAGACAATTGAATGTTAATGAGAAGTCTGACCTATATTCAATCTCCTTACAAGGGAAATTTTAAGTTAGCTGATTTACCACTGTGACTAATAAAATTAATCATGAAGCAAAATATCATCCCAATGATATATATTCTGGGATAGAGAATAAGCAAACAGATAGATGAGAGATAGATGGAGATATGAATATATATACATATATAGATATAAAGATATATATATATATATATATATATAATATATATAAAGAGAGAGAGAAAATCTCCAATTGGTTTTATGGACTTTATATAAACATAATACCCACCCCACAAAAGTGCTTTATATGGTGCATGATAGTTACACATGACATTGAGGCTCATCCTGACATAATTATGCATATGTGGGATATAATTTGCTCCACTTCAGTATCCAGTTCTCTCCCTTTTGCTCCCCTTCCCCCTCCCACCTTTCTCCTTCCTCTATTCTTCTGGTCTTCCTTGTCTTTGTTTGTTTAAATTGGTGCTTTATAGATAGACATAAAGAATTCACTGTGGTATTTTCCCACATGTACATGGCATAATTTGGTCCATTTTAGTCCCCAATACTTCTTCTTCCCCATCCCTCCTTCATACCCAAATTTGATAATGTGACAGGCTGACAGATTTGGCTCCATAGAAATGTTACAGGTCAGTCTACATGAACAAAGACTAAACAGACTCCATCTTACTCTGAGACTCCATGTTATGTAGGAAATGAGCTTCTCCCATGGGAACACCCCGCCTCGGTACCCTTCATCAGTTACTCAGCATGACATGTTTAGCAATACAAAATGACACTCTTATATGATGAAAAATTGTTCTCTTTTGATTCCTATTTCTCCTAAACAATGCCCCATGTAAACAGTGATGTCAACAATGATTGTGTGGATGTTAGTAACCGTTCTTTAGTTAGTACCTAGATAAGGGTCATTTTGACCCACTTTCCCCTCTGCTGATGATTTCATGATGTAAGTTTGTAATTTTGAATCATAGCAACAGACACTTATGATAGATGTAATTTTTGGTATAAGAACCCCTGCAACCCTGTGGTTGGGACTGTTCTCCCAATAGCCATTTTTGGGGCATTGTGTAAGACAGTCAGTCGGCCAGTTTAATAAAGACTCTCTAATTTGGACTTCTCAGTGGTGATTGGTCTGTTCTTAAGTTGTGCCCCATAACAATAAGGGTTACACATGACAAGCAAATCTAATCAATTTATATTGATTCAAAAACATTAGCAAAAAAAAAAAAAAAAAAACCTATGGAAATCATTCCAGCCATATATTTAAAAATATAACATATTTTGAAAAAAATCGGGAATGTGTTTGTTCCCAGAAATGCAGCTTGATTTAACACAAGAAAAACATTGAATAAAGTCCACTACATAAATATATTAAAGGTAAAATTTGCACAATAATCATATCAACATAGGTTGAGAAAACTGATGATTGAATTCAATAGATATGATGAAATCACTGTTTTTTGAAAATGAAGATTAGAGAGAACTTGAATTCCACTCAAAATTGGTATTATTAAATAAAAGTAATGGCTTCAACAGTGGCCAGTATCCTACTAAATTGTGAGCTGTCAGGGACATTCCTCCTTGGGCAAACAAATGCTAAGAAGCTCTGGGGTGGAATCAGCAGAGCCTGTCACTGATGTGTGGATAAAATTACAAAATATTTGGGATAAAGTAAATGTCCTATGTTTACAACCTCAGAATTGGAAAGATTTTCTAAAGAGAAGCAAAAATGCAAAAAATAAAAGATCTGAAATTCTATTCATTAACAGGTTCACTAAGAGATAAAAGATAACTTAAAAACTGAAAAAAGGTAGCTCGTGCATACCAAACTAAATGCCAGTAATGCCTTTTGGAAGTATTTGTTGATATTGTACAATGTTTATTTGACAGTCCTAATTATCTGTGAGCAGCCCCCCATCAGTTTTAATTGTTAGGTGTTCATGCCATGAACTATTAAGTGTACGAAGTACGATCCCTAAAATGTCACGAAATGTTTAGCCCTTTAGAATACCATGCAATGTTGTAAAATCTCAGAACAGAAAAGAATCTAGAAGAAAACTAGATTCACAATACACACACATATTGATGTGAGTCCTACGCAGTTCACAAGGATACAGTTGCATCCTCTGGGGCTGGGGATATAGCTCAGTTGGTAGAGTGCTTGCCTTGCAAGCACAAGGCCCTGGGTTCAATCTCTAGCACCGCAAAAAAACAAACAAATAGTTGTATCCCCTGATTTATTAATCAGTCTAAAATGGTATATATAATTGGGAAGGGAATGGGTACATGAATGTAAGGTGAAAAAGAAAAAAAATCGAGTAGATTTTCGTTTGTAGCAACAAAACTTCTTGAATGACATAGTATGATTAACTCGTATCTCCATTCAAGTTCTTATATGTGCGTGTGTGTGTGTGTGCTGGATACAGGGTGTTTCTTCCATTAGCCATTTGGCAAACACAATTATCAAGCCAGAAAGAAAACAAAATCCAGGCATGCAAACTATTCCCTCAAAGGACAAATTCTCACTGCAATCTGTAAAAAGTAGTGTCTGATCCTATCACACTAAAAATATAAAACAATATTATACAGTACAACTACAGAATCCCCATCCATCTAATTGGATTTGTAAATGTTTAAGCAATTCCTAATGCTAAAAACAGACGAAATATTCATTTTCCTACCATAGTTTCATTCCTTTAAAAGGAGCTTTGCAATGTAGATCATATATTTTGAAACAAAATCCAATCATTTTAGCATCTCAGACTAGTTGCTTGTGAGTTAATACAGAAGCGACATAAGGATTTTTCTGCAAGACAATGCTTCCAGTTGTGATCTTTAGAGAAACATCTCTCTTGCTGAGAAACAGTTCTTTTAAAAATAGAACTCATTGCCATGCACATTAGTGGACAACTTGCTGTTCCAGACATCCAAAGAGAAGTTATTCTGGCTCAAACAGTAAATCAAACCTGAATGCAAAAGTGAGTGTCCTCACTTAGAATCATTATTATGCTCTAAGCATTATGTAAGCCACGTTGGAACTGTGGAGACTTGTACCATACATTCTGGAGATCTAGTGAATAGGATTACCTGTCACCCTATTTAACTCTGATTACTTTGCATCTATCTCATCAGCAACATTTGTATCAGATTGGAGTCATGACTACACTTTCAAACGTGTTATACAGCAGTGATTAAAATAGTGAGGATTTTCACTGATGAATCAATACTTCCTTCTCATGAAAATTCCTATCATTTGGAAGCTGGAAATTTGCTTCTATAGCTCAGTTCCAGCTAAAATGATTAAGGGTTATGATTTGCAACGAAATTGTTGTTTAAAAATCCTCTCCTGACCAAAACATTAAACTATAATTATACAGAGACAGTTTGTACTGCAAGCAATCTTTGTTTTTGTTTTTAAAATCTCATTAATCTTTTGCTTAGCTAATTACAGCTTTGAGTTTAGCTTGAGAAGGCATATATTTTGGAACAAAATTGGAAATTTTTGGAAAATTTCATGTACACAAGGGAATTCCAATCTGTGAACATAGAAAATCTGAAATATTCATTCCCAAACACCATTACCTTACCACTATCCGAAATGTGAACCTCATTCCATCTGATTCTTCTCAGATTGTACAGACCCACACATATTTCTGCCTATAGTAATTAAAACAAATGAGATTTAACAAAAATATGCAAGACTATCATTAAAGTAATATGTTAAGCATTGCTTGCATGTTTGTTCATTATTTTCAGATGCAGGATCTAAGCTATTCAGGTTCTTATACTGTTTGAATATTAAATATTCTAGCTAAATATATTTGTTTATATGATAAGTTGTTTAAAAATCTATTTTTGGAATTCTGCTATTTTAAAGCCATTAGTTCTAGCAGGTGATTCCAAATCACACCAATAAATGAAATAATAGTAAAACAATTTCTGTATGTTCATGTGTTTCTTGGAGAATTTAATTCTGCATTGATAGTTGATCTCTGGTGGTTCAAAAAGATTAAACTGTCTTCCTGGTAATAATGGTTGATGAAGGACAAGCCACAAAATCTCCCTTCCCTATTTCATAAAGAGAGTATCAAAATCATGATACATTCCTGTACCTATCAGTCTGTCTCTATATCTCTAAATCAGCATGAAGTGGAAGAGGGGAAAATGTTCAAAGACTCAAACTACAAAAACACGGCAGTATGTTGTAGATAACCTACACACACAAGTGGTATCCCCTTAGGAATCCTTTTAGAGGGTTTTCAATTGAATTACAGTAAAACGTTCAGGACCAGCATCAGCCCAGTCTACTCCTGCTTACATACTTTGTTATCCCCTCTACTACCTCTGTGAATGCTCAGTCTTAGGAATCTGGGTCATTGAATATGCCCAGCCCTCAACTGCAAACCTGAGAGAACAGCAAGGGAAGGAGGTCGAGATGATTCCACCCATGCTATATAAGCATATCGATGTTCTAGAAAAAATATCCTACATAACCATAACTAAGTTAAAACAACCTAATAGCAAGAAGAAATATCAGCAAAAATATAAACAATTAAAACTATATAAACAATGGATGGAGTTAGAAATGCCAAGTGAAATAAGTCGAACCTGAAAAACCAAAGGCTGAATGTTTTCTCTGATGTGCAGAAACTAATTCATAATAAGTAGCGGGGTAGGGAAGAATAGAGTTACTTTAGGTTAGGGAGAGGGGAATGAAGGGAGAGGAAGGGGTATGGAGAAGGAAAGATAGAAGAGTGAAACAAACATTATTACCTCATGTACATGTATGAGTACATGAGCGATGTGATCCTACAATATGTATAATCAGAAAAATGAGATTACACTTTCTTTATGTACGATCTATTAAAATATGTAAATTCATTCTACTGTCATGTACAACAAATTAGAACAAATAAAAAAATTTAAAAACTATATAAACAAACATCAGAGGAGAAAAAAAGAAGAAAAAAGCAAAGGAGGAAAGGAAGGAAATAAAAAGAGACAATAAGAATAATGTACCAACTTTTAAATGGCACATGATTTGAGTGACAGAAGACAATACTCCACAAATTGATCATTCTGCAGAAGAAATTAAAATGAACACGATTCAATGAGAATCACTCAAATAGAGGAAAAACCCACAGAATAAGATTGAGCTGTCAGGAAACAGAATGAGTATCTTAAACATATCACTAAAGAACCAGAAGGTTAACAACACACAGGAACATGGCCGAGCTGAGCAGTGAGACTATTATAAAATTAGAAATCAGGAAAAAGACCAGTGAGGGAAGAAACAGAGGAAGGAAGGAATGCTAGCAGACGGTAAGCAGTATAGAGGGCCAAATGGAGGCAGGTACTGGAGAGGCCATGGCAGTGAAATAGCTGTCAGACACTGAGCAGATTTTTCAAAGTGCTTTGCACATATTAGTTTATTTCATCGTTGCAAACTTCTATCATAATACTATCATTTTCTTCATTTTATGATGAAAATTTGAAAGGAAATACAAGTGATTTCAAGACATGCACATTTGAAGTTCTGGGGAGAGGATTAAAATTCACTCATTCAGATCCCAACACTGTCCTATCCAGTGTTCCTGCACTGTGGGGGCAGCTGATGCACATGATTTAACAGTTCTTCAAGAAGGAAGATTTGAAATGAATGCAGAAGAAAATATTCCTGAGTAGATGAAAAATGAAGCATAGAATTAAAGGTCGCTTTACAATTAAGGCAACATTAATGCAAACACATTACCAATGAGACACTCCTTGATTAAGTAATTAATCCCAAGGATAAAGAAATACCTTCAGTGATGTGAGTTGGAATTTGTCATGCCCTCTCTAACCAGCAAGTCAGGTGTTAGTGGATTTCAGATTTATGCAAAGCAACACTTCAGATTGACAGATGGGGCAATTCTGCTACAAAGTGCCAAATTCATGCAACCAGGCAAACAGAAATGGGGGTCCTTACCACTCATGAAATGTTAGGGAATAAATACCCAATGCCAAAGATAAGGAAAAAAGAAACACAATTCTAAAACGAAAAGAAGTGGTGAACCAAGATTCTTTTAGCAAGAGTAATCATTTTCTATCTTTTAAAAATAAAGAAAATATACCTTGAAAACAATTTCATTTTACCTTGATGTTCTCTGGAATACTACCATGTACACTCTCATTCCAATGAGTTCTATTAAAAATAAAGTGTAATAAGATGTCACTCCTGCTTAAGTATTAGTTTAGTATTCTTTCTTATTTAATAAACTTCATGACATCGGTACATATGTCAGCCATGCTGATTTGACTATGAACACTTAGAGAATAAAGAAAATGCAATACTCTATGTACCATAATTAGAGATAATTTTGCATAATTATAGATTTAATAAAAGTCTGATGGGAAAATGTTTGCTCGATTTCTCTTCAGCATTTTAAAAGGTTTCATTCAGGGAATCATCTAATTTTTATTTTGCAATAAAATAAGAGTGTGTCGTGGTGAGCATTTCATTTTTTCTGTTTTCAAAATATTTATTATTATTACCAAAAGCAATTAAGTAAAAATGGTTTTTATATTGCTTATGTTGGGTTTCTACAAAATCCAAATTCCATTAATGGCAACATTATTGTTCCTGCTTCTGGGTCTGTCTAAACTTAATTGCATCAAATAATGTGCTTTTGTAATACTTTTCCCAAAATGTTTTGCAAACATGGTTTCAAGGTGTGGAGTCCAGCAATTAAGCAGCAGCATTAATAATTCAATAACCCATTGGCATAGATTGCTTTATTCAACCAGATTGCATCCCATGCAATCTGAAGACTAGGCTCCTGATCTATTTCCTTCTGCCCCCAATTTGCAATCTTAAGCGATAGGATACCACAGCAAACTAGGCAATTCCAAATTGTAACAGGACATGAACACAAAGAAAAGGGAGTGTTAGCATAGCATTAGATGATCCATAACTAGCAGAGAAGTTCAGGCAGAGGTAATTAACCAGTATACTTTCCCACTACAGAGTTGGCCTTAAAATTTGGCAAAACTTGAACATTGTATGCAGTAATTTGTGATTTAGGAGAAACAATGTGAGCATCAGAAAGGAAGAGGTTCAATCATAAGCCCACTGGGGTTTGGAATAAGGAGAATCAAATGACTAGAGGTCATTTGACTAGAAATATTACAAGCCCTAAGCAAAGGTAACTATTGATTCGACACAAAAGGACTCAGAAATATTGTAGAATTTGAATGTGAAAGGTTTCATGCAGAACTGAAGATTTGGAGTGTAAATGTAATTGTTTCCCATAATCGTATTAACACATAATCATTCTAAAATAACTGGAATTGAAACACATATTAAAAATTTTACATAGCCAGGTTTGGTGGTGCTCTCCTGTAATCACAGCAGCCTAGGAGGAGACAGAAGGATTGTGAGTTCAAAGCCAGCCTCAATAACTTAGTGAGGCCCTGAGAACATATCAAGACCCGGTCTCTAAACAAAAATATAAAAAGGACTGGGGATGCTGCTCAGTGGTTAAGTGCCCCCAGGTTCAACTCCTAGTACAAGAACAACAACAGCAAAAGAATTTTATATAAATACACTTCCCTGAATTATTTATTGAACCTGATCTGAGAGCCTCAGTTTCTTGATCTTTCACTTATAAATGTAGCTTGTTGACAATTCTCCAACAGAATAGGTTCATAGAAGATTAAATAGCTTGTAATAAGGCCACTTATATATAAGGTACTTATTAGAATAAGTGACAAGTTACACTTTCATGAATAGTTTATTAAAACTGCTGAAAACAGATAATTAAAAAAATTAACAGAAATAACTGAATAGTATGGCAGCATTTAAGCATTTGGAAATCAGTAACTGTTACTTAAAAATTCCTACAATGATAAATTAAGTCTGATCAGAGACTGAACACTGAAGGAGACAAATTACGCAGGGAAGCATTTGCTATTTGATAACCACTTGTAAATCATCAAAAATAATTCACATAGCACATGACTGTGTATAAGTGGAGAAAATAGAAAAAAAAAAGATTCAGTTCCTTACCTAAGAATAACACTTACATAACTGACAGCCTTGGAATACATATATGAAGGATTTCACATCCTAGGCAGCATTTAAGCAAAATTACAGTGGAAAAAAAAGTGAATTAATTTTAAACTCCTCAAACCAATAAGATACTGATTGAAATGATCGGTTTCACAAGTTAACCAAAACCTGAAACACATGGCAAATATTATGACCATAATGTACTCTACATTTCAAAAGGCTAGACCAAAGTAGTTTTAAAGTTTTCACCACGCAGAAATGACAAATGAAGTCAGATATATTTAACCTGTTTTCAACATTGTGAAATGCATACATGTATTGAAATATTACAAGCTCCTCCAGTAACTTGTACAATTTTTATGTTTTTACATGTCAGCTAAAATAAATTTAATTCTTAAAAATTAAAAAAAAGATAAAATGGAAATTATGATTTTTCAAAAGGGAAAAGCTATTAAAGCATTTGTGGATAAGATTATTATCAGGAAACTGCAGCAGTGGATTTTTGTCATAAACAAAAGATGCTCTCCATTTGGGAAGTAAGGTAACATCAATAATCTTTTGAAGGTGCAGTTCTATTGACTGCAAGGAGTGGGGTGGGGCGAAGAGTTCTCATCGTCCTGAAGCATTTTAAAAAGTCGAAAGACAGGAAAGACAGAAAGGGAATACCAAGCAGATTTTCACCAGCTTTCCAAACATCACTCAGGAAATGACCCAGCACTTAAACAGGACACATTGTATAAATATGAGCTACTGAAGTCACTTTTGGACTTAGTGCTGTTCCCCAACAATCTGTTTTATGTTACTTGAAAGTGTAACTGGCTGGGAAGTCAGCACTAATTTCTACCTGGTCCAACTAAGAGAATGCCAGCATTAGCTTTTTCTGATGCAGAATGTATTATAATTAAATTCATGTAGTTGTGAATGTTTACCTCCCAAATTTTATGAAAGAAAATTATTTCTACTTATTTTCCTAAGGCCGTTCTCTACTATGTGCTATGATTTCATTGTACATTTGTTTTGCCATTTTAGAGACACAGGTTTGAACTTTGTAGTTTATTGGTAAGCCTATGTCATCTGATCAGAATCTAAGTAGATGATGAGTGGGCCATGGTTACCCTTTAACCCCCTTGTGGGACAGGTGACCTTGGCTGTTATCCAGAGGTCACATGAAAGGATGCTCTTCTTCCAGTAGACAGGGAATTAAAACTAAAATTTGTTTTCATGCCTTTTGTCAAGTATCAGTTAAGCAAATTCAAAAATAATGGGCTAGAGGGTCTAGCAAAAAGTTAATTTAATAAGTTGTTTTCAGAAATATGAATTGCTAAATAAAATGTGATGAAGTTGAAGAGGGGAGAGGTATTGTTTTAGTCTGTTTTTGGCTACCAAAACAAAATATCACAGACAGGGTGATTTATAAAGTGCAGAAATTTATTTTCTTATAATGGGGGGGAGTCCAAGATTGGGGGGGGTCTTCTTGCAGCATCATGCTATGGTAAAAGGGGTGTGGGGGAAAAATTCCTCCTTTTTTACTCCAAAGGTAACAGCCATTATTCCATTCATGGGGTCAGAACCTTCACAGCCTAGCCAGCTCTTAAAGTCTCAACCTCCTGGTGTGTTAAAATGAAAACTAGATTTCAACATGAGTTTGAAAGAAGACAAGCATTAAAACCATGCAGGTGATAGGGAATAGGTGGGAACATGATGTTAAAGGAATAAATCTATAAACTGGGTCCTCTGTGCTGACTCCCACAAGCTTTCCCTTTTAAAAAGAGCAATTTGCCTGCAGCCTGCAGCTCTGCCTGACTTGAGTCTACAGCTTCCCTGACCCTAACATTCCTCAGCACACTGCTTGATACCTACAGGAGGTATGCTGACCCAACAAGCCCATAAGAATGCAAGTTACCCTGAAGGCGGTGGGGGTTTTTGTGGCTCTTACACAAACCAGATCCCAGAATTCAGGGAGATTTGCATAATCTACCCTAACCATAGAATCTGTAAAAACAAGTTTCAATTAGAATCAGTCAGCATGGGTCAGAGTGAACTAGAGTTGTCTGATGCAGTGGGAGCTTAAAAGACTAATGTCATCCTGCTAGCAGTCAGAAGTCAAAGGTGAACCTGGGTGGGACTCTCTGGAACTTGTCTGGGACCCTGAAAAAAACTGGAGTTCAGGAGAGGCATGCTGTTCCTCTCTGAGAGGACTCACCCTGTTGAGAACATCCTTTTCCCTTTCTCATCCCTTCCTATAAACTCAGGCCTATTGCTCTGAGCCACAAGTGCAATATCTCTCTGGCACAATTGTGGGATTTGAAAAGGGGCTTGGCAATTTCTCAGGTTGGAGGCAGGTGACTTCCCTGTATAGTGGGTATATTAATGCAGGAACAATGACCCTGGAAATGTGTTAGTTGAGTGGAGGTCAGAATAAAATGACTGCGCTTATTTCCACATATATTTCTTATAATTTTAAATTGAACAAATAAAATTAAATCACAATCAGGATGCCATGAATTCTGATGTCACTACCTCAATAAAAAAACGGCACCAACACAGAAGTAACCTACAAAATAATAGAAACACACCTCAATCATCAGAAAGAGTGAAAAGGATATTAGGGTAAAACTAAAAGAGTTATAAGGCCACTGTTTTCTTGCCATTTTTTATGGATTCTTTTTAGTTATACATGAAATTAGAATCGATTTTTATAAAATTATACAAGCATGGATTATATTGTATTCTAATTGGGAGGAACCCCATTCTTATGGATGTACATAATGGTGGGGTTCACTGTCTGTATTCACATATGTAGATAAGGAAATTATGTTAGATTTATTCCACTGGCTTTCCTATTCCCATGCCATTATTTTTGTTTTGTTTTTAATTACCTAATTTAAAAACAAATAAACAAAAATAACAACAACAACAAAAAAACCTCCATTCCTTCTCAGACACTGCAGCTTCTTTTCTCACCTTTAGAACTCTTGTTGGACTTTCTAGAGTGAATAAAGTAAACTTCTCTACGTAATATAAAGATCCTCCATTGAGAAGTGGTGGAATTAGACAGACATCATTACCCTATGTACATGTGTGATTAGCAAGAATGATATGAATGTACATCATGCACAACCATAGAAATGAAATTTGTACCCCACATATGTACGAAGAACCAAAATGTAGTCTGTAAAAATAAAAAAAATTAAAAAATGTTTTTAAAAAGTAATCTTCTCTTAATCCATTGGTGTGGGTCATGTCTAAGTTTCTCTGTGCTGTGAAGTGCAATTAGTCAAGCATAATCCCATCTAGATGATTAAAAACTAAAGCCTTCCCCTTTATTGATGCTAGCACAAAGTGCTACTTCGAAAAGAAGTCCCTTAACGTTCAGAATGACCATCTCGAGGGGTAAGCTTGAAGGAACTTCCTCCAACTTCTTTTGAAATTGAATTTGTTTCTGCACAAGCAGGCAAGAACTTCATGACATCTTGCAGTGCTCAGAAAAGGCTCTCAACATGCCCAGTGCTCCTGGATTCAAAATCGGGGCATGTCACTTGCTAAGCGGCACACATCACATGTCTGTCATCCTGCTGTGCAGAACTGAGGTGCAGATCAAAGAGGTACTTGGTGGGGATTCATGACGAAGAATCAAATATCAATGGAAAAAATGATTATTTACTGTTATATAAATACTTTGTGGTATTTTACTTTCTGGATCATATGGTTTTTTGGGGTTTTTTTTTTTGCTTTTATTCTTTTTTTTTATTGGTTCTTTTTAATTATACATGACAGTAGAATCCATTTTGATTTAATTAAACAGCAGGGAATGTATCCGTTTTTTCAGAAGGTAGATTCACACAATTCATATAATCTTATATATACATCGAGTAATACTGTCTGTCTCAGTCTATTATCTTTCCTTCCCCCATCCCCTCCCATCCCATTTTCCTCTACACCATCCATATTCCTGCATTCTTTTCTTATCTCTCCCATAACCCCTCCCCCATTATGTATCAGCATCCACTGATCAGAAAAAACATTCGAACTTTGGTTTTTTGGGCTTGGCTTATTTCACTTAGCATGATACTCTCCAACTCCACCCATTTACCAACAAATGCCATAGTTTTATTTTTCTTTATAGCTGAGTAATATTCCATTGTGTATATATACCACAGTTTCTTTATCCATTATTCAACTGAAGGGCATCCAGGTTGGTTCCACAATTTAACTATTGTGAATTGAGCAGTTATGAACATAGATGTGGCTGCATCCCTATACTTTGCTGATTTTAAGACCTTTGGGTATAAACCAAGGAGTGGGACCAAGGAGCTGGGTCAAATGGTGGTTCCATTCCAAGTTTTCTGAGGAATCTCCATACTGCTTTCCAGAGCGGCTGCACCAATTTGCAGCTCCACCAGCAATGTATGAGTGTGCCTTTTTCCCCACATCCACACCAACACTTATTATTGCTTGTATTCCTGATAATAGCCATTCTAATTGGAGTTAGATGAAATCTTAGGGTGGTTTTAATTTGCATTTCTCTAATTTCCAGAGATGATGAGCACTTTTTCATATATTTGTTGATCATCTGTATATCATATTCTGTGAAGTGTCTGCCCAGCTCCTTAGCCCATTTATTTATTGGGTTCTTTGTATTTTTGGTGTAAAGTTTTGTAAGTTCTATATAAATCTTAGAGATCAGTGCTCGGTCTGAAGTGTGTGTGGAAAAGATTTTTTCCCACTCTATAGGCTCTCTTTTCACATTCTTGATATGTTGTTATTTTTAATCACTGGAAATCTACTAAAGGCCTTAGAATATTATTTTCAAAATTTTCTGGACATTGTGTCTTATGTGGGTTATTAAACTGAAAGAAAAGGGACTAAGGCCATGGCTTCAGTGTACCAGTACCCCAAAAGAAACTCAAAACATATTAAATTTCCTTTTTGCATTTAATTTGTGGGGATTTCTCTATGCATGATGATAGAAATGGAAATAAAATTTCACTTATATAGTATAGCCTAGTAATATATCATGGTATATAGAAAACAGAAAAATATTTGCTTTAGGGAACTTACAAATATTATTATTTTGATTATCCATTAATTTAAATAAAGGAGTGAGGCCTATTTCCAATTTTCTTGGTAATAAGTGGATAAATAACAGATAAATATGCTTTTGCAAATTAATACAAAAACCTAAAGATTTTTAGCCTTTCTTTTTTCTTTCTTCTTTCCTTTTTCTTTTTTTTTTTTTTAAATAGGGAATGTTAAAAAGACTTACTTGGATTCCTGTTTCAAAGAGAAGAACGCCTCCTTTCAGAATTTTAAGCCTTTGGTCTTACATTTATCTAGAGCCAAAGGAAATGCCCGGAAACCCACAGAAGCCAAACAGACTCACCTGAGACAAACATGCTGGGCATAGCTAAATAGATCATTATCGTTAATTATGAAGCTATGAATTCAGCTCTTTTCTGTGATACTAAAGTAAAAATAGTCTTGTTTGTAATTGAGGTTCCTCAGAGAAGTTTGTGACGACTGTCTTTTTGGGGGACAGAATAAATCTAGAAATAGGCACTAAGAGGAAGAACACATACAGCTGAAGATTAGTGATAATTCTGAGTGATAATGATGAATTGTGTTTAGACAACTCAAGTATAAAAAAAAGAAAGAAAAATTATTGATATTCAATCAACATGACATTCTTTCACTGAGGTTATATAAATGACTGGGATGAAGTGGGATAAAATATAACTTTAACTTTAACTCAGAAAATACAAGTTGCAAAGCAATAAATCATATATCTTATGACTTGAAGTTCTGTTATTCAATATTCTTTACATAGATGTTGTGATGGTTTGGATCTTTAGTTTCCTATGTGTTAGACAACATAGCAATCAATGTTCAGAGGTGAAATGAGAGCTATCACCACATGAGTGGATTGATCCATTTGATGGATTAATAATTTGAATGGACTAATTAGGTAGTAACATAACTACAAATGGGTGGGGCATGACTGGAAGAAGTAGGGCATTCCCTTCAGTTTTATAGTGTGTCTCTGGCTCCTCTCTCCTCTATTCCTATCTCTACTCCACAGCTGCCATGAGCTGAGAATGTCCCGCTCTCCTCAGACCCAGAGCAATGGAGTCAGCCGTCTATGAACTGAGACCTCCTAAACCATGACCCCCAATTCACTTTTCCTCCTCTAAGTAGATATCATCAGATATTTTGGTAAAAGCCTCATAAAGCTGACAGTTGACTAATACCAATGCTAAGAGCCTTTTTTGTTGTTGTTACCTTAGGGAAAATACAAAAGCTGATAAGTTGATAATTTTTAAAATACCAAAGGAATTAATGGAAAATTTATTACAAATAGGTATACACTAACTTAATAAATATCTTCTTGATATTTATTGCCTAGGTATTTTCATGATGTGCAAAGATGCCGGCACTATTTATTTAAAACAAAATACCTTCCAAACTTTAGAATAGACTTTGGAAAGTAACATTTATCCCCCTTCTACCAAAAGACAGAAAACAGGACCATCACAGAAGTTCAAATCCTAGAAATAGTGAATACAGAAACAGGGAGGCAAATATCCACAATAAAAACAAATTAAAACTTATTTCTTCATATTTGATTTGAAAATTTAATACACGACTTGTGCAAAATAAAATAATACTAGAATGCAAATATTACTAATACGGTTATGGAGGACAATATATAACGCCAGTTAGAAAAAGTGAAGTAGTTATGGCAATTATTATATTACCATTTGGATATCAAATTAGGTCATTAAAATGTCAACAGGGTTGATTTCATATTGCTACAATTTAGAACTCTTATGGGAGGTGTAGATATTGTGACATTTTACTTTTCATAAATTGTACAACATACAATAAATAAGGCCCAGATTGTTAAAAATCTGTAAAACCAAGTTGGAAATATTTTCAAAAACCAGGAATGGTTGCACATGCCTATAATCCCAGCAACTCAGGAGCTGAGGCAGGAAGATCACAAGTTGCTTCAGCAACTTAGGCTAGTCCCAAAATAAAAAATAAAAAGGGCTGGGGATGTGGCTCATTGGTAAAGTATCCGTTGGTCCAATCCCCAGCATATATACAAAGTATAGAATGCAAAATAATATTATTTAAGAAAGGAGAAAAAACAAATGTGGATATAGAGAACTTGGATATACTGAATCTATTAATATAATACAACTGAATGTAAGTACATGCAAACAAATGCATATATATATATGTATGCATATATATATGTGATATATTTACTAGAATTTGTCCTAAAAACATTTAAAATTAAACTTTAAGGAAAAGTTCCCAACATTTTGCAGACAATTGGGAAAAAGCAAAAAAAGTTTATAGAAGTTCTTTCACAATTTAGTGGTTGCTACATTTTTGTTGCTGTTGTTTCTGTTGGGGGCATACCAGGGATTGAAGTCAGGGACATTAGGTCACTAAGCCACATCCCCAGCCCTATTTTGTATTTTAGAGACAGGATCTCACTGAATTGCTTAGTGCCTCACTTTTGCTGAGTCTGACTTTATACTTGCAATCCTTCTGCCTCAGCCTCCTGAGCCCCTGGACCTGCAGGACTGCACCTGACAGTGGCTGCCTCTTTCATTTTAAAATGTCAGATACTGTCTTTGGTTCTTAAACAACAATGGACATCATGATGTTCACTACTTGTTACTCACTTCCTTTTCCACCTTAAATACTGTGAGCATAATCCCATTAATGAATGGAGCAATGCTATCATTTAAGTGGCTAAGTAACATTTTCTTGTGGGTATTCTAGGATTACTTATCCAAACTCCACTTTTCTTGCTCTAAATTATTCCTTTTTATTGTAATATGAACAACAATGTCAAAAAACCTTGGAAGTTTTAGAAATTATTGGGTACCTATTTAGTCATTTGCTCTGATAATTTCTGAGGTAAAAGTATGAGCCCAAAGATTTTATACATCAGATTTTTTTAACATTTTAACTAATTTCCTTCCAGAAATTCTGTAGTGATTTTAATTACTTAAGTTGTAGATGAGAGGTGGAGGTGGGGGCGGGGATGAATTCCAGGCCATTGCAATTTTACTCATTTTTCCTACATTTTTTGAATTAATCCTATTCAGTTACCTGGTCAGCCTTCAAGGGGTTTCCTACTGCCACCTTTTCCTCTCAATCCAGAAGCAGGAGCCTGCAGGGCACGATGGCACACATCTCTAATCTCATGGGCCTAGGTGGGAGGCTCACAAGTTCCAGGCCTTAGTGAGACCCTGTCTTAAAAAATAATTAAAATAAATAAAATAAATAAATAAATAAAAAAGTCTCAAGATGTGGTTCTGTGCTTAGTACCCCTTGATTCAATCCCCAAAAAAGAGCCAGCAATTGTACATGAACATCATAGAAATCAGTTAGCATGTCAGAGAAGACCAGCAAGAAATAAATTTCAGATGCACAAAATGTTACCACTAAGCTTCTGCTCTTTATCTATGAACAGCTGATGATTTTTAATCCATCAGTAACCCATCCCACCAAGATGGACATCCATTTTCAGACTGCTTAACCAATGCTGTGAAGTTGGAAGAAAAATAAAGTGTGAGCTGGATCCTCCTGTGTATTACATTCTATTTGGCGACTCAATATACTTTGAAGATCTGGTACTACAAAAAATATTTATAATTCTTTAAGAAAAAGGCTGGCATCTGAAGTTAACAATGGCTTATACATTTGAGAAGATCTGGCTCTGAAGTCACAATGTTACAGAAGACTTTCTCTGATTTATTTTGGAGTATGTGTTTCTTTTTCTTTAATAATTTGTGATATTAGGCTTAATTTGCATTGTGGATTACAGGCTCTCACCAAAGGGGAACATTTTTTTAGATATTGATTCATCATATGTGATGGCCTGAATTCAGGTATCAGAAACCTTCCCCTTATTTCTTCTTCTTGAAATATTCACCTCTCTAAATCTATCTTTTCATTGTATTATTTTATTTTTCTGTTAATTATTCCCATTTGAAGTATCCTCTCCCCATTTCTCCCACTGTGGTCAGGACAAAGCCAAGGCAAAAGCCACATTTCATTCTGTGTGCTAAGATCTCACTGATGGAATCCACACCTCAGGAGGAACAATGTAACTCAGCAAAAGAAAACAGACCCTGACCCCCGTCTCCAGGATCTCCTTGTCGGAGTGGATCCAACCCTGCAAAGACTTTGGCTCTCTTTCAACTCTGTAGTAGAGTTGAAGAACTCTAGCTGAACACATAAATTTTGGGGCAACTTGTTGAATAGTAATTTCTCCTATGTATAATTCTATGATTTTCCTAGTGGTTGCCAGATTTTTATTTTTTTTTAATATCACAATGAGTCTAGTCTTGCATACATGATTTTTCACAAATATCTTGATAAGACCTCCCAATTTTACCTGGTTAAAAGTGAAAGTAAGAGATCGTGTTTCTCAGGTTCCTCTGCTATGACTCATTGATGAATGGTCAATGTTAAAATAATTCAATGTTGAATAAACAAGGGAGTAGGGTATTATTAGAATCCATATTTGTAATGTGACCTCAAATATAAACATTAGCATTTGAAGTAAAATATATTTAGCTTGAGAGGTGAACATAAAATATTATGCATAGATAAATGAGGAATCAGATAAAAATTCCACCAGAGAAAGCATGCACATGCATACATATACATTCATATAGATACAAATAAGGAAAGTTCAAGATCAAAACAAACAGAAACTTTCTTGAATGGGCAACTAAAGTTCTTCTAGAAAAATATTCAAGTATAGCAATACATGCTTTTTTCTTAGAGCTGTAATCCCAGTGCAGTTTCTATGGTTGTACTTGATGTAGATTATTGATTGCCTAGAGAGTTCATATTATAGAAACATGAATAGATGAATGCATGTTTTTGTAAATTACAATTTGCAAAAATGAGAAATAATTTTACTCTAGTCAATCCCATCTTATCTTGATTGTGAAAATTACTTCTGAAAAATCTCAGAATGTACTAAAGCTTTTATAAAAATCTTATTACAGAAAAAAGATAAGAGGCAAATGAGTGAACTATTGCATGGCCTCAGATTTTATAGTAAGTATTTGTTTTCCATTTTCTGATGTGATTTTGAGTCCCTTCATCATGCTCAACCCATCTTCCTTTAATATTTGGGGAAACTTTTTTGGTATTTCTACAATCTACATAAACCAAGGTACTGAATGAAGGGCCTCTTTTTGTGTTAATGCTATTACAAATAGGTTATTTTTAACTCTGATCTACTGTAATCTCTGAAAGTTTCAATATAGAGTAGGGAAACAGAAGTTTGTGCTCTAAGTGACACAACCATCAATTGACACATAGATAACTTTACTGAGATTTGCATGTGGGCATGACATCTTGCACTGATTCAGAAACTTAGGAGAGAATGATGTTTCAAGTTTTTAAGTAATTTGTAAAGGAGATGCTCAGGAAGAAGAAACAGAAGACCTAGGCACGTTTCCACCTGCCTCTTCATGTGGTCTTCCGTCAGAATCAGTGAGCCTCTCCAGCCAATGTTTTCGAGGTTGACCTGTCCTTGAGGTCCTTTGACATCGATATTCAGTGTGCCTACAATACTAGCCTAATTTTAATAATGTGCTTGGAAAATAAGACATGTAATTGGTGCTCTAAGATTCATTACTTCCCTTTCATAAAAGTGGAATGCTACATTCCTTTGCTCCCTGAACTCACACTACAGGAACCTGTCTCAACTTCAGAATTCAAATTGAAAACAAAACAAAATACTATAGTCCAGTATTCTGCGCTGAATTACATTGAGCGAAGTCTTTCTTTTCCTCTTGTTGTTTGGGAATGCTAAATTAGAGTCAGTGTTAACACAATTGACCATTTGGGACAAGCATCTTGGAGTTAATGCTTTGCACTATCATGATATCTGTTTAGATCACTCCTTCATCCCTTCTTAAGGTCCCTGGGGGATTAATGAGGTTGGCAGGGCTGCCTATAAGTGAGGATCACCTGAAAGTTCACTCCAGTCTGTGAAAACTCACAGGGATTTTAGGGAGAGCTGCTCTCCTGAAAACAAATAGTACCTTGCATCTTAATTAACACAGGAGCACTGGGAGTCAATTAACACTAGTTATATAGTTTTGTGGGCGTTAAGCCTCTGATGTTCCACTTGAGGCTCCTTCGAAACTAAAGCACATGGATGGTTGCATCCCGAGTTTTAATTATGAGATAACAAGGGAAAAATCAGGATCCTCTTTCTCATATCCTTAACATTTCTCTACTCATGGCGTGAGTCAGTCCAGCGGCACCAGCAGGATTGGGGGCTGGTAAGAAATGCACAGCCTGAGGCCCCAGTCTAATCCCACTGATAGAAAATGCTCGCAGCAGAATCCCCAGGTGATCTGAGCACAAATGCAGGTTTAAAAAGCACCACTTTAAATGGTGCTCAGAAAAACATTTCATTACGATTTCCAAACACTGTCATATAATCATTCTATTGCACTTGATTTGTACAATTATCTACTCTCATCTTACTTTATTAGGGTTTCCTACTTTCAGCATGAGTCTGTAATACTGGACCCTATCATGATGGTTCACCATTTCTGGGTAAGAACACTCTCTATAATCTTTTAAGGATCTTGCTAAGGCTTAGTTTAATTCAGTTTCCAATATAATTTAAAATGAACATAATATTATTTCTGAAGTCTCTTAAGATACACAAACACACACATACACACCCACACACAGACACATACCTTTGCTCTTTTGGTACTTATTGAAATACAAGCAAGCTTACTGCTTAATTTTACTAGAAAAGTATTTTCCATTTGCCTAAGGTAAACTGTTCATTGCAGCCTATGATTATTCATTTTAATAAATAAAAATAGCTTAAATGCATTTTTTTGTCAAAAATGCTTAGCAAAGTTCTTCTTAAACACAAAAGAGGGGAAAGAATTTTAAATCACTTTTATTCACTGGGAAGGAAGTTTAAAATCTGAAGTGTATTTTTGCCACACTTTCTGTGCATGTTTTGAGACCATCATTCATATCTTTGGGTATTATCAATGGATGCACTCACACATGGATGGCATTAAATTTCATCTCATTTATTTTCATATTGCCAGAGCCTCCAGTTCTATAGCACTCTCTGTGTAGTGCATATTACTATTCTGTTTTCGTAGCCGAGGTGATAAGGTCAGTATGAACAACATATTGATTACCATTTTACACTTAATTTACATCAGCAGTTGCAAAGCAGAACAGAAAATGTTGACATGATAAAAGGTTTTCTTTTTTTCTTAAATAGAATAAAATGTCTGGGAAGCAATATGAGGCACTATACCCATTTAACTATTGTGAAGGCTGGTAGGATTCCTTTTATTTCTGAGACATCAATTAATTCTTTATCCAAACAAGCTACCATGAATTTACCTAGCTAATCAACCATCAACCATAGGGAGGTTTGCACAGTATTCTAAGTTTACCTATTCTTCTTTGCAGAAGGAGAGCCAGCCAATATTGCTAGCTAATTCAGGATAGTGGTGCTTCTAGAAATATTTATAGTTGAGTATGATTTGAATGTATTCTATTTTTTTAACAGTGTGTTAGTTTGCTGTGACTCTTGTAACAAACTATTGCAAGTTTTGTGGCTCAAGAACAACAGAAAATGTCTCTGTCACAGTGGTTACATGAAATCGATAGTCCTGGGCCCAAATCAAGGTGTGTCTGGGCTGTAGTGTCTCCAGAAACACTAGGAAGAAATCCATTCCTTTGTCTCTTCCATCTATCAGGCTGTTGGAATTTCTTGGATTCTGGCCATACCACTTCAATCTTCCAGGTGAGCAACTTTAAATCATGTCTTGGCTTGGCCTTGTGTGTGTGTGTGTGTGTGTGTGTGTGTGTGTGTGTGTTTTAAATCTCCATCTGACTCCCTCTTACAAGGGAGTAATGGCATTTATGACCTACCTATATAATCCAGGATCATTCTCCCGTTTCAAAAGCCTTAAATATTATATCTGCAGAGACATTGCCTTGGAAGGCGATATATAGAGATTCCAGAGACCAAGACATGTTTATCTTTTGGGGATCATTTTTCAACCTACCACAAATAGTGATGAGGAAAATCAGAATTTTTTTTTGTTCTTTTCTTTTTCAAATTAGACTACTTCTAATGTGTTAACTGCAGGATTCTGTAAAATATTGAAGTTTAAAAAATTCTTAATGTTAGCATACTACATAATGTCAAGATATTTCTTCACACTGAAAAATCTTCTTGTTAAGATATTTCAGTGTCTGATTGCCCAAATATGGGTTTGAAGAAACATTCAGTCACATAGTTCTTTCCAACAAGTAATTTGAGTTTCATAGACAGCTGGAACATTTCTAAATTTGTCAATTTTCAGAACAGAAACACTAACTGTTAGGTTAAAAAATTGTATCAGATTTAGAGAAACTCTCTGAAAATTATCTTCAGAAATGTTCAAATTATACCAATGTATTCTCAAAAACACATTACATAAACAGCTCTACTAGAAGTAAAGTTAAATGGTAAGGCACTCGGCATGAAGTTCTTGTTTTCCTTTTTTCCCATTTTTGCAAACACCATTGGCTTTTCAGTGGAGGTGACCAGTATGTTAGAATAAAATCTCTTCACTTGTTCATCACAGAATGACTTTGCTGGTTCATAGAACATTCTGCTCTCATGCCATGGAGGTATCTCAATGTCTGGAATGGAGAAGATGCAATTCATACAACTGATGTTTTACTCTTGTAGGTAAGGAACAGGTAACTGGACGTGTGTTGGGAGGCAAAAGGTAAAGAGATGACAATAAATGTGTCATTTGCTTGTCCAGTTTTGATCTTCTGTGAGAGAATCCTAAGCTCTCACAAAAGATCAAAAATGAATCATATACTAAATCTCACATGATTTTTGACTCTTAATGATAATATTTTAGAGGACAGTTTCCTAATCAAATTACATATATCCATGACTATATGTAAAGGCTTTATTAAAAGTCATTTTTTAAATAAGCATTTTCTTGTCTTCTCCATTTTTTAAAGCATGAAAGGAACAGCCCTGGACACTGGCAGGTAATGTAGCACTACCCAGGGAGGCAGATGAGAGATCTAAATGTAATTAATTCCCGGCCATCTTTTCTTCTTCACAGAGTTGTGAACTATTTGTACAGTGGAAATGTTACAAAAATTAAACATAGTGCTTGCTGTGTGCATGGTGCACACCTGATGTCTGACATATTGCAGATGTCAGTCAATGAATCTGTCCTTCTGCTTCTCTCCTTTAAGGTTTAATCATTTGTTTATTTGCTAGTTTGGTTAGTTTTTAACTAATTAATCATGTGGTTTTTCATAACCACCTGTATCTTCAGTTTCTGCTAGGGGATGTGAAAACCTGGAAAAATACCAACCAACCACACAAAATTAAATAAATCAGATAAGCTGCAAGCTGTAATAGCTTTTCTGGAAGTCACCAAAGAAATAAGACAGTACATAATCTGGGAAAGAGAGAAGCCAGTTAGAGGGAGTGAGGCAAGTATTTTCTTACTCAGGGTAGTGAAGGTGGAGGCTAAGAAGAGTTGAGTTAGAATAACTGAAGAAATGTTGGAGGCTGAGGGCAGGCAGAAAATGTAGAGAGAATTTCTTCTCCTGAAGGCTTTCCCATGCAGACCCACCAGGCACTGTAAGAGAAGAATGTGACTTCTAGTCATGACCAAATTAGTCCCAGACTTGGGAAAGCAAAATAGCTGCAAAATAGCTACTGCTGAGAAAGAGAGGAAAAAGGCACACTCATACATTGCTGGTGGAGATGCAAATTGGTGCAAGCATTATGGAAAACTATATGGAGATTCCTCAAAAACTTGGAATGGAACCACCATTTGACCCAATTATCCCACACTGCTTTGTTTATACCCAAATGACTTAAAATCAACATACTACAATAACACAACCACATCAATGTTTATAGCAGCTCAAATCACAATAATTAAACTATGGAACCAACTTAGATGCCCTTCAACAGATGAATGGATAATGAAAATGTGGTATATATACATATATACATATATGTGTGTGTGTGCATATATATATGCAATGGAATATTACTTAGCTTTAAAGAAGAATCAAATTCTGGCATTTGCTGGTAAATGGATGAAGTTAGAGAATATCATTCTAAGTGAAATAAGCCAAACCCAAAAAAACCAAAGGCCAAATGTTTCTTCAGATATGTAGAAGCTAATTCACAATAAGCAGAGAGAGATAGGGGAGAATAGAGTTACTTTATATTAGGTAGAGTGGAGTGAAGGGAGGGGAAGGGGTGTGGGGGTAGGAAGGATAGTAGAGTAAAACAGACATTATTACCTCATGTACATATATGACTGCATGACTGATGTGATCCTATAATATATACAATCAGAAAAATGAGAGATTACACTCTATTTATGATCTATCAAAATGTATAAATGCATTCTCCTGTCATGTACAACTAATTAGAAAAAATAAAATAATTTAAAAAAGAAAATGGAAAAAAAGACTCTAAATTCCTTTTCTTCTCAAAGCAAAAAGAAGAAAGAAAGAGAAAGAGAGAGAAAGAGGGAGAGAGAAAGGAAGGAAGGAAGGAACGAAGGAAGGAAGGAAGGAAGGAAGGAAGGAAGGAAACCACTAATTCCTGGGAAAGAGACAGGGCTACCTGCTGAATCCAAGCATACAACTGGAGGAGGCTCAGAGATAGAGAAACTAATTAAAACTGAGGCTTCATAAGAACATCAGAAAACATCTCCCCCACTTCTGGTAAGCAATTGTCCACTAAAAGGAGCAATGTGCAGCTGCTGCCAGAGACTGAGGCATAGCACAGAAGAGAGACCTAATGCTAAAGGCAGACCAGGCATTGAGAGCATCCCCTGGCCACGTGATAATCACAGCGAATTGCTAGAAGAACTTGAAACCCGTGGTGCAATGAGGGTAAGAAAAGCAATCAGAACCTCAAGCTAGCCCAACCTCATGAGAATACTGCAAATATTGACATGAAAGGTCTAGCTGAGGAGGGGTGAGACCATTTCTAAGCACAAAACTATTTAATTCCATGTCTGTTACCCCAGAAGCAAAACACACAGGCATATACAGGGAATGTAGAATAATTGGTTGATATGTTAAAGGTTCTAAAGGAAAGAGTGAACAACGTGCAGAGCAGATGAGAGATTTTACAGAGAGATAAAAACCATCAGAGAGATTAAACATCATACTGATATTGAAGAAGCTGAAAGCATTTCTGCTAAGATCTGGAAAAAGACAAGGATCTTCCCTCTCACCACTTTTATTAAAAATGGCACTGGAAATCTTGGCCTGATCAATTGGAAGCAGAAAGAAATAAAAAGCAGACAAATAGAAAGAAGGGAGTATATTATCCCTGTTTGCAGCTGACATGGTTCTGTATGTAGACAATCCTAAGGACTTCAGTAAAAGACAATTAATACTGACAAGGTCAGTAATGGTGCAGGATATAAAATCAACATGCAAAAATCAGTCGCATTTTTATATAAAACTAATGAGATTGCTAAGAAAGAAGTCATGGAGCTGGACACCTGTAATCTCAGTGGCTCAGGAGGCTGAGGCAGGGGGATCATGAGTTCAAAGCCAGCCTCAACAACAGTGAGATGCTAAGCAACTCAGTGAGACCCTGTCTCTAAATAAAATACAAAAAAGGGCTGGGGATGTAGCTCAGTGGCCGAGCACCCCAAGTTAAATCCCCAGTACCCATAAAAGAACTCTATGATGAAAATTCCAAAATTTTGTTGGAGGAAATGGAAAAGAACCAAAAGGGGGCATAAAAGAAAGAAAAAGAAAGACCTCCCATGATCCCGTGATCATGACAGAAGAATTATTATTGTCAAAGGATCATATTACTCAAAAAAATTCGAGCTGTAAAATCCCATCAAAATACCAGTAGCATTCTCACAGAACTAAAAAATAATCCCCAAGTGCATATGGAACATGACAAGACCCCCCAATTGCCAAAGAAATCTTGAATAAAATGATTAAAGGTATGGCACACTATCTGTCCTGGAATGACTCTGCAAAGCTGTAGTATTCAAAACAGTGTGTTATGGGCATAAAAACAGACCACAGACCAATGGAACAGATTTGGGTGCCCAGAAATTCCCCCATGTATCTACGGCCAACCGATTTTGCTCAAAGGTGCTAAGAACTTGAATCGCAGAAAAGAGTCTTTTCAGTGATGCTGGGATTATTGGATATCCACGTCAAAGGAATGAAACAAGATCCTGATCTCGCACAGGTACAAAAATCAACCCCAGGTAGAGTAATAGTTCTTGAAGGACCTGAGACAACGAAGCTACTCAAGAAAACATTGTGAGAAATGCTTCAGATATTGGAATTGGTAGGAATTTTTTTTTAATAAGATGCCCCAAATTACAGTAAACAGAACCGAGAATAACCAATGGAACCACATCAAACTGAGATGTTTCTGTACAGCAAGGGAAACAGTCATCAGTGTGAAGAGCCCACCTACAGGATGAGAGAAGATGTTTGTAAAATGTACATGTGGTGAGAGGTTAATATCCAGGACATAAATTTAAAAACTCAATAACAAGAAAACAAACTGCCCTATTAAAAAATGGGCAATAGACATAAATGGAATTTTTTCAAAGAAGGCATACAGATGGCTGAAAGGTATGTGAGAAAACGCTCAACTAATTAATCATCAGAGAAGTGCAAATCAAAACTGAAATGAAATATTACCTCACCCCAGTAAGAACAGCTACTGTCAAAAAGACTAAAGATCATACGTGCTGGCAAAGACGTAGAGAAGGGGACCCTTGCACCCTGTTGGTGGGAATTACTGTAGCCCTGGTGGAAGAGTATGGGGGTCCCTCAAAATTTAAAGTAAAACTGCATTGTGATCTTAAAATTCTACAGCTAGGTATTTATACAAGGGAAATGAAAGCAGTATTTCAAGAAGACATCCACTTCCATGTGTATCACCGCACTATTCATAGTTGCCAAGATATATGAAATCAACCTAAGTGTACATCGGTTGATTAATGGATAAAGAATTTTGGTGCATTGACACAATGAAATACTATTCAGCCATAAAAAAAATATAAATTCCTGTAATTTGTGACAGCATCTGGAGATCATCATGTGAAATAAGCCAAGCATGGAAACACAAGTACTGCATGATCTCACTGAGGTGGAATGCACAAAAATTGATCTCATAAAATTGAGGTAGAAGGTGCTTAGAAGAACCTCTGGAGATCAGGAGAGAGAGAGGGTGGGAAAATGGTTACCAGTGGTGCTCAGTTAGATAGGAGTATGAAGCTGGTGTGGCACTAAAAGTAGGGTGACTGCTGTACTATGTATTCATGGAGTGGGAAAAAGGATTTTCAATGGAAAAAAATAAAGAGATTTGAGGAGATGCATAGGTTGAACCTGATTTAAACATTTACCAATGCTTCCATATGCTGAGACACCACATGGTATGGCTCCAGCATGCAATAGTTGTTTTGGTGTATCAGTTAAAAATCTAGAAATAATAGAAAGTGTAATGGAAATGAAAGGATTGAAAATATGGTAAGCTCAAAAAAGGATGCCTTCATTTTGTCCAATTATTAGCAATATAATGTGCACTCCAAGAACACGTAAAAGTAAAATACCCGGCAATGATGAGAAGAAGGAAATGGAAGTAGATTACACTAAGACCGTGCCCTCCTCATAAGGAAGCAGATTGCCTTTGAAGGTAGGCACTGATTAATAAAATTCCATATGGTAAACATTAATTTAAGAATTATTATACATAATAAATATGTATTAGAGGTGAATGATGTATCATCACAGTGGAAAAGGTCAGAATAGAGGGAAAGGTTAAGCACAGAAGAAACAAATAGAAACAGCAAGGAACAGGGTCATTTTAATCCATGTGTCAACCATCACGTTGCATATGGAAGATCTAAAGTGACAAAAGAAGATTGCCAGAATAGACCACACACACACACACACACACACACACACACACACAGCCAACTCCATGCTTTCTACAAGGAGCACATTTAATTTTATTTTTTTTGAGGTGCTGGAGATCAAACCCAAGGCTTGTTATTCAACTATGGTACCACTGAACTGCATCCCCAGCCCAGAAACACACTTTGAAAGTATAAATTGCTTAAAAAATAAACAGTAAAGGATATATATGAAGCAAATACCAGTTAAAAATGGTGTATTTATATTGATGTCAGACAAAATACACTTGAGAACAAAGAATATTATTAGTGGAACATTGCATAAGAGGAAAAATTGTAATGATCACCTGTGTTCTGAGAGGAAAGTAGTAACACTCCTAAATAAACAAGGGTCTAAAAGGTCTTCAATTTTCATGAAGCAATAACTGATAAAATGCAGAGGAAAAGTAGACAAGTGCACAATTAGATTTGAACAGGCTTCTCATTGTTGAAAAAAGTAATTAAAACAAGGAAAGAATAAAGGCTAGAATCTAGATGTCAAGGGGACCTGTTGGAAGGATAGCCTTTCCTATTTCAACCAATGTATCAGTAACTCTGAGTGTCTGTTCACATTCCCAACTACCAGGATTGACTTCAAGAAGTAATTAGCCCTGAATCATCATGTCTTACAGTTTAAGGCCATGTTTCAACTGCAAGAGGTAATGTCATTGAAGGAGTGACCTTTGATTTAGGAACACTTACTACTCTTTTTTTTTTTAAATAAAGAACAAATGGGATTGTTGTATACCATACTTTCTTATGCCATAAACAACGTAAATGCTTTAAATAAAGGTTGGATAGAAACATAGGGCTAAAGAAAAAAGAAGTTTCATATTGTCACCCAAACAGATCAACTGCATAAATAGTGCATATTTTTCCAAAATTATACTTTATGAGTCTAGTTGGATTTCACAAGGTAGTCTTTAAAGATCTTTTTTTCATCAACCCTAAGATACTCCTAAATAAGGTAAAAATGTCTTTGCAAATGCTCCACAGTTATTACATTCTCATCTTATTGCCCAAGGACCAAAAGGCTCTAAATATTTGAGTTGGAAATTAGAATTTTGTTCCATTAGTTCTGTGACCATTTCCAACAGATTTTTTAATGTACTGATTTTGTGTGAAACTTGCTGATTTGTGTTAGAAAAGAGAAATGTGTGAAGATTTTACAAATATTTTAATTTTTTATGTTTGAAACTTTTTAAAGAATATCAATGTATTTATTTCCACATGAAGTCATGAATTCATAACATAAAATGACTTTGTATCAACTTCTGCAGTTCACACGTAATTGCTTTACTTGATAGATATAATTTAACATCAATCAACAGTTGTAGCATTTACATTTTAATGTAATCCTTGTAGAGATAAATACATCCTTAATCAGGGTTAATGTAATACAATTACAAAATAAACATTTGATTAGTACATTTAAATTTCAATGTAATAAGTAACTACCAAGTTAATTAGTGAGGAAAGTGCATTTGATACAGGTCTTTAGTTGAGGCAATTTAATATTACGTGGAATAATAAAGCTTATTCTGGGGGATGCTTTTTATTTGGTCTTTTGAAAAAATCCATCAGTAGAATTAATAATTGAAAAATCTGAAAGTAAATCACGTAAACCAGTTGTCTTGGGAAATTTTGTTTTGCTTTGTTTTGCTTTGCAAACCAGGCATGCTTCAATGTAAAGGAAGAAACACAACCTCTGGTGACAATTTTTCAGAAAAGTACATATGCAGATTAGAAGAGACTCTAGTGTACATGGAATTATTTGAATGCCCTCTGCTAGCGACTCACAGAGTAAGCAGCTCATTATGGTACTTGTGAATATTAAATTCCATTTCAATAAGTACAACCTGGTGTACAAGGAAGGGTAGAGTTATTAACGATCATAGAAACATTGAACGTTCAGGGTAAATGTTCTATTATGAGACTATGAAGCCCTTAGTTAATGAGAAACAAACTTTTTGATTGAAACTTGACAGCGTAGTTGTTTAGCTTTTTGACTAAGATCAAGTAAAATTTAATAATGCACATGTATAGGCAATGAAGGCCACTAATTGAATTGGTAAGTCATGGCTAGGTGACATCGAATCCAGTGCTTTTTGTGGTGTGAGTCCAAAGTAATTACTTTTGTATAATATCATGTACATTAATTTTAATTCTCCCTTGTCACTTGAAAACCATCACTACAATTTTGGAAAACCTTTTTAGGGTTCCTTTATCTCTGAGATTCCGTCAATTCTTATCTCCACAACAGTGCTCGTATATCTTCCATATATATGCATATTTTTTCAAGGGAAATCATAATTAGGTGTTTAAGAAGTAAGATTAAATTATGATTGGTTTTCTTTACTGGGAATACTAGAAAATCCCAAAGGTAATATCAGAAGAGTCTTTCATTTTATACTATTTGGTCAGAATTTATTTTTAAAATTTTTATTTGCAACTTGGCCTTAGCAACTTTAATGCAAATATTTGAGGAAAAGAAAATAGAAAAGATTTCTTTTTTTCTGGAAACTATGTTCTAGCTCCTCTTCTTTCCCTCATTCTTCGGTCTTATTTTTTGCCTAGCTCGTTGGTAATATTGAATGTTGTCCTCCTCATCTCAAGTCCTTATTTTCTTGGTAAATTTACACACAAAATATATATGTTGTCTTTCTTTTCTTTTTCTTGTTGCTTTCTAATTCACAGATGACCCTAGGTTATGATTCTGGCTCAGGTCTTCTTTCTCTGAGATTTAGAATGCTGCGTACAACTTCCTTCTTCCTCACATTTAGCCCAGCCTGACAAACACGGGTTCCAGGTCCTGGGCATACACACCCAGTGTGGCATTGCTGGCTGTGACTTACATCTCCTTCCATGCGGCTTTACATACTGCCTTCCCACAAAACACAGGCATTTCCTTTTCTCCACCCTCTTGCCAAAACGTGTTATTTTGGCCCACTGTTCTGACAGTCCAAGAGCATGACACCAGTATTTGATTGGCTTCCAATGAGGGCCTCATGGTGTTCCATGCATGGTGGAAGAGCATAAGGGCAAGCAGCATTGCAGAACCGCAAAACAAGAGGCATGATCTTGCTTTACAACACCCACTCCCAAGGTAACTAATCCTGCAGTAATAAGATTTCACTCAGTCCTACAAGGTAGCCCTGATCTGTTCATGAGGGACCCCTTTATGACTCAAACTCATCATGTGGCAGCTGACTTTGTTCTTTATGTCTCTTTCTCTGTCTGTTGGATTGGGTTTCCTTCTCTGGAATGCTGGACGTCTAGAGCAGCTCACCTGATTGCACATGGTGGAAGTAATTATTCTAGGGGGACCCTGGGGCCACCCATCCACCACTCCACCACCCTGCCTGTTCCCACGTGTTCTTGACCACACAACACTCTAGCATGACGACTAGTTAGGATACAAGCACATCTTAAAGGCATCTTGTTTCCCCTGGTTTTTTTTTTTTTTTTTTTCTTCCAGATTGATACATTACAACCATACATTAAAGAGGCTGCTTGTCAGTCTACAGGGCTGGCAGCTTCTGGGGGACTGTCCTATGCAGGGAAGTCATTGTGGCTCATGTCCATGTGCCTAAAGCTATATTTACCTGAGTCTGATGCAGTGTTATCCAAGAATCCACCCTGGTTGAATAGATGTGTTTGGAGTCCTTGGGTTCCTTGGGTATTGGTGCTAAATGAAGCACAGCAGGCAGGAAAGGGTCCTGGACCTTGACTTATGTCACCGCGAATCTGCATTCAACATCTTTCTAAATGTGGTTGTTCCTCTTTGTCCCAAGCGTGATTACAGAATAAGCAGTTAAATAAGTTGAGATGCTTTAAGTCCCTTGTGGAAGGACAGGCATGATTTCTACCATATATAATTGGTGCAGTGTTGCAGAGACCTTCTTCACAAGGCCTCAGGGGCCTTTCTTTCTACTTGCAAATTCTAAGAATTAACTCAGGTATGCAAACTGAGCAAAGGATTATAAATTTCCATTAGAGAATTGCACCTTCTGCTCATCCGTTCTTCATCTCCTGTAGTTATAAATATTAGGCAGTACCCGTTTTTTACTCTTATGCTGATCTATCTGTCCTCCTGGGAATATTAGCCATTTTCATAGATTCCCTGAAGATTAGTTCATCCTGGATACCCCTGTGACCTTGTTTTATGGTAATCATTCCTATTATATTTTCTCTGCTCAAATCCTGTGAACTGGATGGGGTATTGGTGAGACTGAGGAACAGTAAGATCCTTTTATGTTTTAGTTCATTATCATTTATAATTACATATTTTTCTTAATTATTTTATAATATGTTTAAACAGTACACAAAGACAGATATGTATATAGGAATAAATCTGTATTAATATTAATGTTCAAGGAATTATTTTTATTCTGATATATGAAGATATATTGAACGCTAAGTTATTTATAAAAATTAATTTCCTGTAGAAGAGTTATAATTTTTATTTCTAAATACAAGAAAAAGATTTATGAGAAAATAATACACTGATATTGTGAATGTCATGCATTTTGACTATGCAAACCCTTAAAATTTGAATGTAGGGGAAATACTTTAGCTAGAGGTCATGTCTGCAAAGATATATGCTTGTTTCATTATACAGTGTTTTGAAATTTTAATTATCAAATCGGCACGATTCAAATGTGTTAACCCAGAAAAAAACGTTGTCTTATTTTTTCCTTTGTATTGCTGAGAGTTTTTCACTCCAATGATGGAATTTCAATAAGCAGAATATTTCTGCCAAATTAATGCTTATACAAGATTTGAATCTGCATTTTGAAATATCTGTGACTTGTTAGGGAAAGCATATTAGATCTGAGGTTCAGTAGAAGAAAAAGAAATTGGAAGGAATAACTGTATATGGAATAAAATTCTAAACATTCATTTCACTAGTTTAGAATTTTTAAGTATGTATCAGTCAATCTATTAAAAAACACCAGATACTTGTTGCAAAGTAACATGAGAATTAAATGATCCTTTTACTCTGTGCTTTTAGAGGGTAAATATAAGCAAATTCATGCAAAATCTGCAGATAGCATCTCATAGATATATATGCTCGTATGATAGTCCCTCATTAAACATAAGCTTCATTTAAATTTAAATTTGACAGTCTACTTGATTAAACGTCCAGATTTTGAGCAATTAAATATGTATTGTTATTCATAAAATGTGCACTTAGGAAGGAAAACTAAATTTCGAAAGAAGATAAACAGCAATTGCTAACATGGCATTTAAATTCATGAAGTAGAGAAATGGATAAATGATTATGACTGATGATAAACTATATGAGAAAAAAATATTATTAAACCGTAGGACTTTAATTCAAAAATTATGCAGGAGTAGTAAAAGGGAAAAAAGATTTTCAAGGTTATGGTATTCCAGAGTTTTATTAAAGAAAAATGTAGTGGATTATATTACCTAAAATTATTTTCTAGATATTACAATGCAATTGAAATAGCTTCATACATATTTATTTTATAGTCAAATTTAAGTAGGTCATTCAACGAACGCAGTTATATATCTGCTGAAAAAGCTAGGAAAAATCAAGTATTGCAATCTGTCAGGTCTATCAAAGAGCTAATATAACCAGCGACTTCAAGTGAGGGTGACCTATGGAGATTCTCTACAGAGGGGAAATTCTAAAACTTGAGTTCCTTGCATTTCATTCCTGCTTAAGCTCTTGCAGTATTCAGAAATCACTCACCATCGTGGTGATGCAAGGGAGAGAATTGACAGCTATTGCTCTTCCCTCACGGGGTGATAAGGTGTTAAGGTGTTACATTCTACAATGGAGAAAAGTGAGCCCTTTTAAGTAAGAAACCCTGAGACTCAAAATGGGCCTAATTCAATGTAGGTACATGATGCAGAGTCACACCGTTCTTGTGATCAAAAGCATTTTAAAATCTCATTTGAATTTATGTTAGTGTTCCTTGAAAACTATAAAAACCTTGATTACTAGGGATCTTAATAAAGTTAAATTGTAGCTACTTTTGAAACAACACCACCAATAAAAAGAATACTTGTGGTAAGTACTATATGGCAGGAGACTGGTCAGGGTGGAGACCCAGGGCAGAGCGCCTAGAGAATAGGGCTGATTTACCAAAGAACTCCATCATTTGACTGCAAATCACTTTCTTGTGGTTTTTTACTAGGGAGATTTTTATTTTCTAAATTCATTTTCTTAAGCAGTGGTTATTTTAAAAACACCAACAATAATAATAATAGTTGTAACTGCATGCTTATTTTCAAAATTTAGAACAGTAATATAGTGATAATTTCAAGTACTAACCATTTTCATATCAACTTTTATATTTTTGCCCTACATAATACAACCAGTACTCCTTAACATTTTCCTTAAAAAGGGTTTAAAAATGACTTCCTTTGTTTGGAGGTTAGAGACAAACCAATGTGTGAATTTTAAAAATGCAAAGTTTGTAATCTTGCAATGTTGGAATGAGCCCACTGTTTGGGATACACTGACCTGGGCAGTGTGTCTTATAATTTCTTGCATTAGCTCCACCCAGTCTTCAATCTGGATATTTTGTAGGGAAATGACAAATCCTGTAATTAATTTCATATGAAAATGAACCTAAGAACAAAAATGGCGTGGGTGAGTTTCCAACAATTCCTTTCTAACCAAATAGGCATCTTGTTCAATAGTTTCCACAACACACAACACAACACTGATGCTTGGTTCATGGATGTAAAGGTAAAGTAAATGTGCTCAGGTGAGGTGGGGGACTTTGGTCCGTGGCCCATCATCCTCTGAAGCAGACTGTGTGGTCTCCGCCATGTCTACAGTTGAATGTGAAAACTTGCAGTTCTGCCAAATCGTGGGCGTATTGACAGAGGAGGATGACTTAGGCTCAAACTTTCCTTGAATCAGAGGGTCCCTTGATTCCCCATTACTTATCAGCACTGGTTGGTTGAAGTGACTTCAACAGAATAGCTCAGTTGATTGATACCCTATGAGTTCAAATTCATAATTTCAAACTCCTTTTGAGGTAGGAGTGTAGAGATGTCGAGATGGCAGATGCAGGGTACAAGGTAAAGGCTTGCTGAAGTACAGTGCTGGGAGAGGAGTCGCCATTTTCCTATTAATGTAAGTCCCAATACCATGGGGACTTCACCACCTACAGCTTGTTATCCCAGGACTACTCCTGCACAGGTTCTGAATTCTAATTAGATGAAAATAAAGTAACCATTGGGAACAAACAGGGCAAGGTTTTCATTTGGGTCTGCAGGAAGAGAGAACAAGGCCCAGTCATCAGGACTTCTAGCCAACCCTTCTACGGATGTTGCTTTCACTTTCACTGAATCTATGCTCTGTCTTTACTTCTGTGCCTTCTTCAAATTTTGCTTCCAAGACCAAGAATCTGGACCCCAACTGGACACCCCACTGGTATCACTTTGAACATGGCTTCTCTGATATTCCAGTTTCATTCAGCAGAACCTCAGTTCATATACATTTGGTGGTAAATGAACTTTAGTTTTTCAGAAGTATATTTGAGTTCTTAAGCTTTTGTACATTTTAGTATTTATTTTGAACTCAGTACTGTTAGGGTGCTGGTTACAATAGGCCAGGATTCATATGAAATCTGTTGACTTATGTTTATAAACAGGTATTGAATGTATTATATTTATGCTGCTGCTCTTGAGGTTATACACAGAGTTATTAAAACATGAGACATAGTAAAATTGATTCCTTCCTATTAAAGGGGTCAATTTTTCATAGTATTGATTTTCTAAAAGGAAAAGAATCTTAAGTAAAATGTTTTATATCTAAGAGACATTTTATTGACAGCCACCCCTCTATTAAGGAAATAGAATTCATTGCTCTCTCTGACTTCCATGCCTGTATGTCTGACCCATGGCATGTTGTAAATTTCTTTGTCGTTTCAGGAAGAACATGGTATAGAAGAAAGCAATAGGCACGTGAAACCAAAATGAGAACCAAGATTTTCTGTGTTCAGGATACTTAGGTAAGATTGTACATCACCCATGTCACCTGACTTGGTTGATGATTTTCTAATAAATCTTTGCCAGAGAAACATAAAAATGAGTTAAGAGATAACATTAGTTTTTAGTGTAAAGAGTTTTCTTCAGAATGATCAACGAGGAACAGGACTTGACTCCTAGGACCAGCAGAATAGATAGACACAACAGTGTACGCTTTAAGACTCACTTCAAGAACCTCGTGTTTATGTTTCCACAAACCTAAACAGTGTTAGGAGTTTTACCTCTCCTCAGACAGGGCCTGGCCTTGACTAATAGCCCCCAAACCACTGGAGGCTTGACCACAGGCCCTGTGTACGTGCTAGTTCTGATTTGGTTTTCTGAGACTGCCATGCCTCTCTCAAGGTGTGTCCACACTTATTTATTGCAAAAAGTTAGAATACACTTGGCATTGTTCATGGACAGGTTGTCTTATGGCATTTGGGAAGTTGAAACAAAGAAAGAAAACACCATCACAAAATGAAATCTGGGTTCAAGTTTTGGATTCCTTGTATAGACCAAAGGTCTGCGTTCCCAAATTCACATCCTGAAGCTGTACCCACAAGTTGACTCTATTTGAGATAGGGTTGTTACAAAGTAATTAGGTTTAAATAAACTCAGGGGCAGGGCCTGATCCCAAGAGCGTAGGTATACTCATAAGGAGAGACACCATGTGAAGAAGCAGTGAGAAGGTAGCTATCTTCAAGTCCGGAAGACAGCCCCCACCAGAATCTGCTATGCTGGGATCCTCATTTCAGACTAAGAGCCTCAAGAACAGTGACAATATTAATTTCTGTTGTTTAAGCCACCCACCCTATGGTATTTTGTAATAGTACCCAAAGCTGACACACACACTTCCAAGGAACTAAATGAGTGATTAATCACTGTAGGTTTGTTTATCTCTTGAATCAGTTTTCCCAATTATAATTTATAGATAAGTACCCTGCTCTGCATATTCCATGAAAATTTAGAATTAAGCAGCAATATTTTTTGAAAATGCTTTTCAGAAAGTAACATACTTTATAAATGTTAGCAGTTATGACACTTGTTATTCATTTTAATCCCAGGTATGCTAATAATTCAGAATGTGCTAATCAGGGTTTACCTGTCATTACATAACTTGTCTTTTTAGCTTTGTCTATTTTTGGAAATTTGGTTTGTTCAAAAGTAAACAACTGAGAAATAACAAAGCATAACATTGATAGACACTTCCCTATGAATGTGTTTGCATTTCTTCCTGGTTTAGCCTTTGAGAGAAATGAGCACTGACAAATTTGGTTAAAGCATGATCAGCAAACACACGTTAGAAGCTGGAGATGGGATATTGCCTTAGAGCTGTCCCCTGCAACCCATGTAAGACATTTGTTGGTATTCTGGGGCAATAAAGCTAGAGGTCTTTCTCTCTCCCACCTGGAGAAGATAGTACATTTCAGAGGAGAGTTCCCTTCCTCTGTACAAGCAAAGATGGGCCAGTGTTCCAGCCTGCTGCAGAAGCCCCAGGTCTAGCGATTTCAGGGCTGCTCTCCTGATGTGCACAGTCTCACTGCATGAAAAGTGTGACACTCAATTCTCCCAAGTCACACAAAGGGGATATTTTAGTGCCTTTTCACAGCTATGACTAAAAGATTTGACCAGAACAACTATAAGGGAGGAAGAGTTTATTTGGGGGCTCATAGTTTTGGAGGTCTCAGTCTGTAGACTCCTTTCCCTGGGCTCCAGTTGAGGCTGAACATCATGACAGAAGAGTGTGGTGGAGGAAAGCAGCTTACATGATGAAGAGGAAGCAGAGAGAGAGAGAGAGAGAGAGAGAGAGAGAGAGAGAGAGACAGAGACTCCACTCAACATATACAAAATATATACCCCAAAGCCACACTTCCAGTGACCCACTTCCTCCAGCCACACTCCACCTGCCTTCAGTTACCACTCACATAGTACCATCATGGAACAATTCACTGATTGGGTTAAGGCCCTTGTAACCAAATCATTTCTTCTCTGAACCTTCTTGCACTGTTTTACATGAGAGCTTTTGGAGAACACCTCACATCCAAACCACGCAGAGGATTAAGGTTCAGAGGACTGCCTGTAGAGTCCTGTGGGTGTGTGGGTAATAAACACTCTGTTCACTGATCTGAGGATCTGAATCTCTGACCAGAACTCAATGACACACTTGGAAGCAGTCACTGCTTTCCACCATGACGTAGAAATTTCAATTACTCTTTTGTTAAATAACACAGTCCCCCAACACCTTGGTTCAAAATTTAGTTATTATGCTATATCAACATAAAATTTTTACCAAGTACAATCACTGCCAGCTCTTGATTTCACAATTCACTATGTAATCAGATGCTCTTCATCCTCAGGAACCAATCATTCCACATCCTTCTATAAGCAACTACCAGTCCCTGAGCATTGATCCTCAACTCATGCACAGACAGCAAAGTGTGTAGTAGTGTTGCTTCTAGCCACCAATGATCAAACCAGGCGACATTTCATTCAAATTATAATTGGAATAGGGAACTGGCCTCCTCAAGAACAGCAGAGACTTGAAATGTGATGATGTCACTTGTGAATTTTGAATTGAATGAAAGTAGACCTATAAAAGAAGCAACTGACTGTAGGGGTATTGACATTGGTGAGACTCAACTCTACATATTAAGCCAGCAGAACAAAAGGAGAAGGATGGTACAGAGGAAGTTAAACAAACAGAAAACAAAACGTTCACATTAAAGGAGCACTGAGGAATACCACATGATAATGAAAAGGCAGAAGAGAAAATGTCAGACTCCAATCCATACTTTTAATGGACAATGGCAATTTGTCAAGGCATTGAAAAAATGCTCAATCCATAAGGTAAGTCATGTGACTTCCTACAGTCTTGCACTTCATTCCACTCCAAGTAAGGACTGCCCACATATAAACTTAACACACAAAAGACATAGAGAAAAATTAAAAACATATACATGAAAGACATACAATACAAGACTCTACTTCTACACCAATAGTCACAACTTAGGACCCTTCTATCATGGCATTTTTCAAGTGAGAACGGAGATTAATATCACTCCCAGAGTTAAGAATTTTATAGTATTTATTTTCTGCATTGGATCTTCTATAAGCTAAACTTTGTTTCTTTTGCTATTTAAAAAGAACAGTGAATCCCACTTTTGTGTATAATAATAATTCACCAATTAAAAATAAATAAATAGAAGGAAGACGTGGAGTAGAGGAACAGGATGGAGGAAGGAGGAGAGGAGGGAAGGGAGAGATACTGGGGAGTAAATGGGCAAATTGCATTAGATGCATTTGTGAATATATCACAGTGAACTCCATCAGTGTGTATAACTTTAGAGGAGAAAAAAAAGAAAATCTCAGTGTTTTCCTAGCTAATTTTCAAGGCAATCACCAATCCTGGCTTGTAGGATTAGGTCTTTTTTCAAGCAATAAAACTTAGAGCTAAAATATCTCGCTTTTTCTGGCTAAGTTTTTCAAATTTCTCTCTTCCATCAGTCCTCCCCATGTGAAATTTCTACAAGATTTACACTATCAACTTTTTATGATTAAAAAATATGCATATTTCAGGAGACCACTATCACTCAGGATTTGAACCCGCCTCATCATTTTAAATGCTTTTTAGCATTTTGAGGATGGTATGTGTTTGATATTCTGTGTGCTGTCTATGAGACAGTTCTGCTTCTTTGTTATCTTTCTTAATTATTTTGTTTTATTTTTGATTAGCATTTAATTATGCATATTAATGAGAGTTCAGTGTGATACTTCCACATCTGGAGGTAAACTGTGCTTCTGAGAAATATTTCTGAACCCAAATGAGTAACAGTGAAACCAATGGCTTACAACTAACAACTCTAGCTCAGATTAGGTCAAAACTGCACAATGTGTTTAATTTTAAGAAAGCCCTTATAATTTCTGTTTTCACTGTAAGTTTTTAAAGCTTCTGTGATTCTACCACAAATAACTGGAGAGGACAGTGGATCTATAGAGAGAAGAGGATATAAAGGATGCTGTGGTCATGGGAAGTCATTACGTGATAGCCTCCATTAATCTTCATTTGGATAAGAATTTTAATCATGATGTCCTATTGACTTGTGATCTGTGATAATTAGCTTCCTCGTGGAAGAATGAAGGTGTTCAAGTAAATGGCCTCAATGCAGGTAGAATATTCTAAGGTTATTTCAGTGTGTGAGAAGGCATCTGACCTCTAAAACAAAATTTGGAATATTGACATGATGGATAAACTTTACTTGTGTTGTCCTCCAAAGAGGGAAGGGTAATAGCTAACTTTACTAACATGCCAACATGCCTTCAAACACTCAACCATATGCACCTGAACACCTTTGAATGTCACCAGAGGATATACAGGGTGAGCTCACTGTCAAGGTAACATCTTTCCTGCTAAGACCATCCCTGATTTTGGGACCTGGAACAGAACCAGCCTGCCATGCTTGATCAGCTTGTATGCTGTTTTTCATCAATTTGTCTCTGTTTATTTGTCTAGACACATTAGCAAATGTAGATTGTGCTAAGTACAGATTGTGCCCCTGACGTTTTAAAAAAATTTTTGTGACTGTTTTTTGTAAATGTGTGGTTAATTTAATCCTCATATCCTTCTCAGGGTTACAAATACTTCGATAAACAAGCCCAAACCCAATTGCATTTTTGTCTTCTCCCCTAAAAAAAAAAATATATATATATATACACATATGTATATATATATATATATATATATATATATTTTATCATTATATATCTTTCCTTTCTGTGAGCATGTCAATCCTATTTTCATTGCCTAGAATCACCAACTGTGTTTCTATTCAAATCAAGTCAATAGGACATCATGATTAAAATTTTGGGGGGTAGAATTTATAGTGTTTACTTAAATCTGGATCAAAGAATCCACACATCTCCTTAACACCTCCATGCTCCATGCAAGCCAAAGTATTACAGATATTACATGCGCACACACACACACACACACACACACACACTTCTTTTAACACTGTGTCATTTCTTGTTCTTTTTTCATTCTTCCCTATACTTATACAAAATTTTGTGTAGTCTAAAATAAAGTAATATTTCAGATTATGTTCTAATGTGCTCTGTTTTCAACACAAGCTTCTCATCTACAAACTGCCTAACTGATATCATTTTTTATTTATAATGAATATCTTATATTTTTACTGATTTACAAGAATCATTTTTACATTCTTGCTAGTTTTGTACATTACATATATCATCACACACAATTGTTTAACTTTCAATTTTATTCAAAGTGTTCTTTGTTCTATTGAAATATTCTAATTAGATATATTTACTTGCATTATTTTCTTTAATTTTAACTGTTTGGTTGTTTTATAAGTTTCTCTATCAGTAACTAACAAAGACAGTCCTTTGTAATTTCTTATATTTTAGTTTTGACTTTCTACTCATTTATTTATTTATTTATTTTTGCCATACTAGGGATTGAACCCAGGGACCACTCTACCACTATGATACATTTCCAATCCTTTTCAATTTTATTTTAAGACAAGCTTCTGCCAGGTTACTGTAGCTGGCCTTGCACTTGTGATCCTCCTACCTCAGTTTCCTGAGTTGCTGGGATCACAGGAAGGCACCCCATGCCTGGCTCTGCTTTGACATTTAAGTGATTACTCTGTGAGAAACATTGCTATGTAGACATGAAGTGAAAATCGTTTTTTTTTTAATATGATGAGTCAGTTTTCTGACCATTATGTTCCAAATATAGCAAATTCCATAGTTATTTGTTCTAAAACTTTATTATATAAGTTTTGCACAACATCAGCAATAGGTTCTTTTGTACATGTCGCTCAGTCCTTCCACAACAATCAGAAAGGGAATTATCACTTTGACATACAACACTCAGCTACTTGGCTCTCACCATTCCCTTATACCTGCCACATGCCAGGACATATTTGAGACCTTTTATCTCAGTTTTATCCATAATAGGTCTGCATTTCTCAGTAAGTATTTTGAAAGAATAGAGTTTTATAAAAATTTGCTTTGATATCATTATTTCACCTTAATATCATTTAAAATTGAATTATTGTTAATATCTCACAAATTTCTTAAAGATTTTTTGGGGGTAGAATTTACAGTGTTTACTTAAATCTGGATCAAAGAATCCACACAACTTGCATTGGACAGGTTGCTTAAATCACTGTATATATGCATATGTATATGTATGTATACATATATATGATATACTTCTTGAAGAAATAGGTCATTGACTCTGGAGTTCCTTGATTCTGCATTTTGCTATGTGCATCACCATTTATTCCCTTGTATTTCACCTCAATCCCTTGTATTTCCTGCAAAGTGGTAGTCAAATAGCAAAGCCTCATCATACTTGGGTTGGATCTTGGCAAGTAGTACACAGCATAGACTAACGTGCACCATTGCATATCACATGCACACAAGATGTGTCTCTCCCTTTGTGCTGTTAAGGTCAACCACTACAGTGAACTTGGTCCATACACTATTTTAAAATTCCCTATTATAGCAATTTTCTTTAATGGGCAACTTAAAATATGCTTCAAAGAGTGCATACATATATGGATAGAAAGAGGAGAGAAGGGAATGAACAAAAGACAAACCTCAGAGTTTATATCAAAGAAACACATCTGGAAACTTACAAACAGTCATCCAAAAGGTGAGAAGCCTTGCAAGTGTTTCATAAAATGGAGCAAATTATGTTATCTTTATGGTTGGGATGTGAGGTGTCTCCCAAAAGCTCACATGTGAGACAATGCAAAAAGATTCAGAGAAGAAATGATTGGGTTGTGAGAGTCTTAACCCAATCAGTGATTTACTCCCCTGATAGGGATTAACTGAGTGGTAACTGATGTGGTGGTGTGGCTGGAGGAGGTGGGAATCAGGACATGGCTTTAGGTATAGGAGGAGGTGGGAATTGGGGCGTGGCTTTGGGCATATATTTGTATTTGGTGAGTGGAGACTGTCTGTGCTTCCAGATGATGTGAGCTGTTTCCCTCTGCCACACTCTCCCGTGATGAAGTTCTGTCTCATCTAGAGCCCTGAGTAATGGAACTGGGCTTCTAGACTAAGACCTCTGAAACCGTGAGCCCTCAAATAAACGTTTCCTCCTTTAAAATTGTTCAGGTCAGATCTTTTAGTCGCAGGAGCAATGTAGCTGACTAAAATAGTAATGTTTATAAAGCTTATGTTACATTGTACTGCACTATTATGTATGATCACGTTACACAAATATAAAGTTAAAAAAAGCTGCATTACAGAAGAGAGAGACTATTTTAAGTTTATAACAAATCACAGGCTCCCAAATCTCCTAAGGAAGGCAAATGGCTATAAAAGTGACAATTCTCAAAAAGGATGTATTTTCTAAAATCCATTTTAAATGTGGCCAAAGAGAAGATTGGAAAATAAAACCAAGCAAGGAGATAGAGCCAGGGCTTCTCAGGAGGGTTAACATTTCTTCCTGAAATTGAAGTTTCTCTCTGAGTTTAGAATCTAGGCTTCATTAAGGAGCATACTCAACTCCATTGCAGCCAGCTCTCACAGTCTGGTCAGCAGAATTACTTAATTTCTTTTTGTACCTTCCTGCATATAGATCATAGATCATGTATTCTGCTAGCCTGTGTGTTTCACTGATACAACACGCTTTGCCAAATGTGTGTAAGAGAGTGAGAGAGAAACAGTGATCAGTTTGCTAAATATTAAACTTAAGTTTTAAACATCATTTTTAAAAGAATTTTACAAATGTTAGTAATTTTTGCTCTTTCAATACAACGTTATAGATTCTTCCAGATCTGTGCAACTTTTGAGGTTAGAGCAGCTCATTCATTATGTCCAGCTCCTTCTCTGGGCACATCCATCACACATGTGTGGGGTGTCAGGTTGGAACCCCAGGAGTCCCACCTTCCTGTGATTTTCCCTTTCTGCTTTGCATGCTGCAATCCTTGAACAAGCCATCACTTTACCTTTCCAATAACCTTTATCATGAATGTCATGTCACTTTGTTCATATCCAGATTCTTAAAAAGTTCAACTGTTCTTTGTAGGCACTCTCTTTTTTTTCCTAGTGTGGCTTCCTCTGCAGTAGTCTCCTCTTACTGAGGTTTGCAAGCCTGCTCAAGTACCACTGAAGAATCCAAATAGTGTGAAAAAAAGCATCCTTAATTCTCTACATCTTTTTCTTTTTTTACTATTTGAATATTTAGGACTCACAGGAAGTTATCCTAGCTTACAAACAGGCAGTCCATGTTCCCAAGAAGCAAGCTCTGAGTGTCCTGGATTGACCTTTACAGAAGGAAGGAAAAGACAGTGATATGGGGCAGAGGTGACATGCCCACCGTGAGGGTCTAGCAGAAATCCTGCGGGGGCTCTGGAGCTGGGGGACTCCCTTGAGTCTTGCCATGAATCCCAGGATGCTTAAGTTGTCATATTTGAGCACTAATTCATTAGATGAGGGATGCCTCTGGAAGGATGAATTTGAGGGATGATGTTTTTAAAACTTGTTTTTACTAAAGAAATTTCTAACGAGGACTTAGAGTGGGGCACCATTTTCCGCATCACTTTTAGCTCCTAAGGAAGTATGCACTTCATTCTTTAAAGATTTTTGCAGAGCATTGGAGCATTCGCCACATCATCCAGTTGTATTCTAAAATGGCATCTTGGTGATAATATCTTGCCAAATGCAGAAAACAGCAATTAGAAGAGGACTGACGTTCTCATTTCCAACTTTTTCTAAACCGATTTATAAAAATAATAAGGTTCATGACAGGCTTCCTCAGATACTGTGGGTCACATCACAAAGTCAATTGGGCATATGCAGGCTCTCATAGTGATCCCCTCCCTCCCTGTCGAATCACCAGCCTGACAATGTCATGCATTCACACATTTGCCTTGGCAAAATCTTCTCATAATTGCCAACTTCTATTTCATTATCTAAGTTATAGTACAAAAGCAAACTCCCCCAAATACAGCTGCACATAGCAACAAGTTTGCTTCTTGCTTGTACATGTGCTTAGCGGTCACCTGGTGACTGTTCTTCCCAGCAATCTTAATCCAGAACAGAGAGAGCAAGGGGCCACCATCTGAATCGCAGACTGGCAGGCCACTCATTTGCTTCTAAAACTACCCCCTAAATGTTTCATGTATCATTTTCAATCCAATTCCATTAGCCTAAGGAAAGCATTTGGCCACAACTCACTTCAAGAAATTGTGAAAACAGCTATATGAACAAAAGAAGGAAGCAACCAACTTCATTAGACAGAAAATCACCACAACCCAGATTCATGTAATATTTCAGGGAATAATTACTGGAAAGGTAATAGAAAGGAATCTATAAAGGAAAATCCATACAATTTTAATAAAAATGAAGAGAAAACCAAGAACTTTAGATCTGACAATGAAATTGATTGCACTATTTTTATTATTTTTTTTAATTTATTTTGATTCATTGTACACAAATGGGGCACAGCTCCTGTTTCTCTGGTTGTACACAAAGTAGAGTCACACCATTTGTGTAATCATACATGTACATAGGATAATGATGTTTGTCTCATTCTGTTTTTATTCTTACCCCACAACCCAATCCCAACCCCCTTTTTCCCCTATGCAATTCATCCTTCCTCCATTCTTGCCTCCCTCCCACCCCGCAGTATGTATCATCATCCACTTATCAGAGAGATCATTCAGCCTTTGATTTTTTAGAATTGGCTAATCTCACTTAGCATGACATTCTCCAACTTCATCCATTTACCTGCAAATGGCATAATTTTATTATTCTTTATGACTGAGTAATATTCCATTGTGCATGTATACCACAGTTTCTTTATCCATTCATCTATTGAAATGAATCTAGGTTGGTTCCACAATCTAGTTTTGTGAATTGAGCAGCTATGAACATTGATGTAGCTGCATCACTGTATTATGCTGATTTTAGGTCCTTTGTGTATAGACCAAGGAGTGGGATAGCTGGGTCAAATGGTGGTTCCATTCCAAATTTTCTAAGGAATCTCCACACTGCTTTCCAGAGTGGCTTCACTAAGTTGCAACCCCACCAGCAATGTATGAGTGTACCCTTTTCCCCACATCCTCGCCAATACCTGTTGTTGCCTGTATTCTTAATAAAAGACATTCTAATTGGGGTGAGATGAAATCTTAAAGTGGTTTTGATTTGCATTTCTCTTATTACTAGAGATGTTGAATATTTTTTTCATATATCTCTTGATTGCTTGCAGATCTTATTCTGTAAAATGTCTGCTTTTTTCCTTAGCCCATTTATTGATTGGGTTATTTGCATTCTTGGGGTAAAGTTTTTTGAGTTCTTTGTGATTCTGCAAATGAGTGCTCTATCTGAAGTGTGTGACAAAGATTTTCTCCCACTCTGAAGGCTCTCTCTTCACATTGCTGATTGTTTCCTTTGCTGAGAAAAAGCATTTTAGTTTGACTCTATCCCAATCATTGATTCGTGCTTTTATTTCTTGTGCTTTGGGAGTCATGTTAAGGAAATCTGGTCCTAAGCCAACATAATGAAGATTTGGACCTACTTTTTCTTCTGTTAGATGCAGGGTCTCTGGTCTAATCCTAGGTCCTTGGTCCATTTTGAGTTGAGTTTTGTGTGATTGCACTATTGAAAGAATCCCTGGGCTAGGGTGTAGATAAGTGAGACAGTACTTGTCTAACATGAAAGGGGCCCAGGATTCCACTCTAGCACTGATTTTAAAAACTCTCTCAGATGAGTATAATATGAAGCAATAATGAAAAAACTAAATTTTATGTGCTTTAATAGAGAGGTTGAAAGGACACAGAAATTAATCAGACACTATCCAACATATTCCTCCAGAAGAGGAATATGTTGATGCTTCTCTCGAACTTTGCAAACATTTGAAGGTAGATCATATAAGAAAAGTAATACAATTTTTGATTTCTTTTTCTTTCTTTTGTTTTTTGGTACTTTTTCTTCTGGAACCCAGGGGTGCTTTACCACTCAGCTACACTCCCAGCCCTTTTTGTTTTTTCAGACAGGGTCTCACTGAGTTGCTGAGGGCCTCTCTTGCTTGTTGAGGTTGGCCTCAGACTTGTGATCCTCCTGCTTTGGCCTTCCGAGCTGCTGGGATTATAGGTGTGCACCATCACGCCTGGAGCTCTTCTTGATTTCGAGTCATTATCTTTTAAAAACATGGAGTAAAGAAACCACTACAAATACAGCAGAAGCCATGAAAACCAAAGAGAAATGAGAAATACATAAGAACTTCCATTAAATCAATGATGGACTGAATAATTTCAAATATTTAGTAAATATGTGCTCAATAGATATGAGAAAACTAGGCTTAGAAGAAAAAGTAACAAAAATTATCACTAAGCATGAAAAAAGAACTAGGTTACCTATTATACTAGTACTCATTTAAACATCATTGATCATTTCCAGTGCATGAATGAGATAGTTTGAAGAAGAGTGAAAATGGAACTATATATATATTCTGTTTTCACAACATATTTAGTTAAAAGAACCATGGTAAGAGTAAAAATAATAACCACATTAATAAAACAAGAATAACATCACTGATTGCTAAGTCTTTGCCAGAAACCACGCCAAGAAAATTCCTTTCATTTAATGATTTAGGTCAATGATACAGTTATTATTGTCTTACTTGAAAACAATTGTATCAAATAAGTATAACAGGATTTATTATAAAGTTTTATTACATCTATTATTAACTCAAAACCAAACACAATTCCATATGATTCAAAGCATGGAGCTCAATGATGAGGAGAATTCACTCTATACTAACAACAGGGCAATCAGGTTAGAAATACAAAATTGTGTTCTTATTGACTTCTTTATAAGCTTTAGAATTATTTTTTTGATTTTATGAGCATACATTAGTTTTGTAATGTAAAAACCATGTAAGAAAAAATGTAAATAGTTCTGCCACAAAATTTATTTTCTAAAATTTAGGTTATTCTCGTTTCTAAAGTATTAAAGTGTTAACAACTTAAGGATTAACATTATTTGCTTCCTTTTACAGCTAGCTAATATCAAGTATTCATTGAAATGTCACAAAACATTAGTAACTATTTGGAAGGTAAGAAAAGTGCAGTTGAGTAAGAGGTTCATTGACCTTAATTTTGCAGGGAATTGTGGGCATCATGTTGTGGAGGGGGAGTAAGAATATGGTCTACTATGGGTCTTGGTGAAAATTTTTTCTTTCTGTCCACCACACATATTTGATATACTCTCTCATGTGGTTGACTTTTGCTTAAAATAAATTATTAATAAATGTTGACTAAATCACTTTCAATTATTCTGTAAGATAGCAACGAATTTGAACTGAAACATTCTCTCCTTACCCACTTGCATAGCCTATTCTATACACAAATTATTTAAAACACCACAAAGAAAACTGGACTATGACCAGGATGCTCAGATTAGTCCAATAAACATGAAGGTTTAATGCAAACTGAAATATAACTTGGAAAGTAGTATTTCGTTACCTAAACCTAGAATATAACCAAATTGCACATTTTTAACAGAGATATGAAACAGTTATTATTAGTGAATAAATTCACAAAGTTTGTAAAATTCTTAAAGAAAAATGTAAATGTGATTGCACTCTGTTTATATACACAAACAATAACTAATTCAGTTTAAATTTCTGACAAATATCACTTGACTTAGAATATCAATTCTAAACACTTAAAGTAACAGATGAAGTCTTTGGTTCTTATTTCTTGTTTTTCTCAATCCACATTTGATTTCTTAAAGGCTGAGAGTTTGTAGGTTTTCCAGCATAGGTTGTCCAGATTTTACATTTTGAAAAAGCAAAACACTGATTTAGAGCACAGATTATGATCATTTACACTGTTTATCACTATTGTTGTCTGATCTACTTAGAAAAAAATGCACCTTGGATTTCACATCGGTAAGTGATACACCCATAGGCAAATTAGTCATCAACATGCCTTTTCACTTACTTGTTAAATAGCAAACTGTGGTGCATGGTCTCCTTTGCTAGAACAGAGTAAACATTTTTATTTTTAATAGATGTATTTTGTGATATATATATGATTTCACAATTCACAGCTCTACATGTATTTGAACCCCCACACTAGATCAATTTTGTTCTCAAGGGCTCAATTCAGAAAGGTTCAATCAGTGAGTTTCTTTGCTTTTGAGCAGAATTGCTTAAAGATAAATCTTGAAATTAAGTTCATAATTTATTCCATGTAGAAAAATAAACTCAAACTCAGTTTCTCCTGCACTCTCACAACACAAATCACTTCTGTGATCCCAAAACATGTGGGGGACCTTTCCCCACCAAAAAGGAGTCAATTCTGCAGTAGATGTCAGATAGATATCTTCTGATTCAGTTCAGTTCTGGTACTACATGCACAGAGGGAGTGTCAGATAGTAGAAGTTGGGGGCTCAGTCCCCTAGACTGCCCAGCCTACCACCACTGTGGATGCTAATCACAAGCCCAGGTTGCTTTGACCTGGGCCTCTGAGTGGCAATAATTGGAGTTTCTACAGCCCCCTCTACAGCCCCCTCTTGGGTTGGATTAATTTGCTTGAGTTGCTCACAGAACTCAACACAACACTTATTTACTGGTTTATTATAATGTTTATTATGAAGGATGCAAATGAAGAGATACCTAGGGTGAGATATGGGGAAAGGCACAGGGAGATTTCATGCCCTCTGCAGACACCTGCAGACACCTCCTCGTCCAGGAACCTCCATTTCTCAGCTATCTGGAAGCTCTCTGAACCTCAACCTTGTCCTTCTGGACTGTGTATCTGATCCTAGTAGACAGGATGGGGAAGTCCTGTCTGCTCACATTCTTCTTGGTCTTTCTATGCGGGTTTCCTTTCTCCTGAGTATGGGACAGGACCCCTCCTGAGGTGGGGGTCGTATAATGTATTGATGGCATCTGAGACAGAAAGGGAAGCTTAGAGTTTCAATGACCCATGTTGAGAAGAGAAATCCTAATTTGTGTGGCCTGCCTTGCCAAGAGTTATGAGCCGACGACCTTGGATGGAAACCAAAATACATAGCTCATGATTTCACCTTTTGATAACATAAATGCAGATCATTTATAACTATTGGGTATGTTTTAATCATCATCATTTTTTATTTAATGAATATTGAGAACAGCCCTTATCAACAATTTTCATTCTCAGTTTCTTTCAGAATTTGGCCAGATTAAATCCCCTTTATACTTCAGCACAGGGTAAGACCTCTCTTTGCACTCCCTTTCAGGATTGCCTGCAGTCAATCTTTAATGTACACTTTGTTTCTTATCATATGTGGTAAGGATTCAAAGGTTGAATTCCAATATCTTACTTCCAGAAGACTCACACTCCATTTAAAAATATATGGAACTGTCAGGTGCCGTGGATCATGCCTCTAATCCCAAGGGCTTGGGAGGTTGAGGCAGAAGGATTTTGAATTCAAAACCAACCTCAGGAAAAAGTGAGATGCTAGGCAATTCAGTGAGACCCTGTCTCTAAATAAAATACAAAACAGGACTGGGGATGTGACTCAGTGATAGGGTGCCCCTGAATTCAATTCCTGGTACCTCCAAAATAAAAATAAAAATAATTAAAAAATTAAAAATAAATTAAAATAATGGAACTGTATTTAACTTTTAAATGAAGGAGATAATTTCTACATAATCATAGGAATTCCCAAAAAACATTCAAGAATGCATTACGTATCAGACCAATAACAGCTATAGAAATCCCTTTGCTATTTAAATTGTCGTAAACGCACAGAAAAAAAAGCCAAAATATTTTTAAAATTTTCATGTAATAAATAAGTCTTTAAAATTTTTATTTCGAAATAATTTCAACTTTATAGAATGTCAAATCTCATTTCTGCACTTGTGTTTTAATGAAGTGTTTTACATTCCAAAGATGATTCCTTTACATTTTATCTGAGAAAATTATGCGAGGTCATCATTTTATCTAGAAAGATTTATAGTATTCATACTTATATATGTGTGTATATGAATATGTATAAAAAGAGAGAGGGAGACTGAGATTTGCTTTCTTATTTAATATAAAATACAGGAAACCTGAAATGAGAAGAGATTTTTATCTTGGCAAAGCTTGTAGTGAGTTGCTGACATTATTCTTTCCTATATGTGATGACACTGAAAATTTCAGAATTGCCTCACTTGGTTTCAGTTGGCAGTGGGTACATTTCTACTCCTCTTACAGTCCTTGTTAAAATCGACTGAAGTAAATAGGATTTAAAGCAAAGGAAAGCGCAATTGAAAACTTCAGAAGATAAACTGACCAAATCCTCAAAGTTACGGTGATGTTTTCTTTTTGCATTCCTGATACTGTTCATTCTAGGATACAAAACATTTGATTTGTGGGCACTTAGTAGAATTAACTCTCAAATTCATTTTTGCTGACTTTCTTGTCAAATTTGGGGTCTGGCTTCTTTCTGTATAATAAAACAGCTGCTTGCTGACAACTTAAAAACAGAAACACATACATAAAAACATCAAATACTTTCTCCAATTCTACTATGGACTTTCAATTTAAGTTTGCTGATTTTCCAGATTGCAATCAGAACCATTTATTGTTTCCATTGTGTTCTCCTCTCTGCCTGCCAGTTTGATTAATTTGGTTCCACTGGTACTCTTATCGACTTTAAAAGATTTATAAAATTCTGTGAATAAGAGATTACACTTTCCAATTCCAAATTATAATTGAGAACCCATCTGTTCTCTCAGTTTTGTGTGGTACCACATTTACCAACATTGTCATATTATAATTTTCTCCTGATTTTATGAACACAGAGCTCATTAGCCAACATGTAATGTGTTATATAGAGCATTTAAAAGTAAGTACCTACACTTTCTTCACCTCTAACCTTCACCCACCCCTTTCAATCCTTCCCATCTCTTGGTTATTACCATCTACACAGGTGCACTTCAAGTTTGTGGGAACAGAATATTTTCATATCTAATGTATATATCTTATGTATGTATATTTTCATATTTAATGTATGTATATCTAATTATAAACATGTTTATACACAAAAGGGAATATATTTGTTATTGTTTGGATCTTTAATGTCCCTCAAAAATCTCATGAGTTAGACAGTTCAGGAATGTTCAAAGGTGAACTGATGATGAGGGCTGCAACTTCATCAGTGGATTAATCCATTTGAATGGACTTCTGGGTGGTAACTGCAGGCTGGTGGGGTGTGGCTGGAGGAAGTGGTCACTGGGGTGTGTCCTGGACTATATTGTTCCTTGGCCCTTTCCTCCATCTTTCTTTCTCTGTTTCCTGGCTTCCATGAGCTGAGCAGCTTTCCTCTGCCACAACCTCTGTCATGATGTTCTGCCTCACCTCAGGCCCAGAGCAGTAGAGTCCACCAACCATGGACTGAGTCCTCTGAAACTGTGGGCCCCAAATAAACTTTTCTTCCTGTAAGCTGCTCTTATCAGGTATTTTAATCACAGCAACAAAAAACTATCTCACACAATACCTCTTTTGAATGAGATCAGAAATCCACCCTCCACCTTCATTTCCTTTTTATATTTCTTTGCTTCTGTCCAAAACAGTTCTCATTAAAGGAATCATGAGGTAAAGAAAAAATACAGTCCTTTCCTCCTCAGTAATATTTAGAGGATATTTTAACACATTTTACTGTCTTTCTCATTCCCTGTATTTGGATCTTTGAGTCTTTTATCATAATTGATTTAACTTTGTGTCCCCAGAGTGAAACTAGGGAAGTATGTTTATCCTTTGTCTGGAATAGCCACACCGTCTCATGGATACCAGGTACCTACCATTCTGTCCTGGGGGTTTGATGTATCTGCAAATGTACACAAGAGAAACTGAGGTTGATGGAGATTAATTTAACTAAAGTCACAGTAGAATGTAGATTCGTGGTTGTAATATAGGCTTATGTAACTCAAAACTATAATTATTTCAAGGGTGATACACTAATATAAATGATTTAGCTCAAAATCAACCAATTATTTTAATTTCCTTTCTTAACTGAATAAAATAAGATGATAATGTTTATAACATGATATAGATATTTTGTAGATATTTCATTCTGTCTTTTTTTTTTGCGGGGACGTGTATTAGTAAGTTTGGCTTTGCTGTGATCAATATACCCAAGGAGGAGAACTTAGAGGACAAAAATGTTTATTTTGGCTCATGATTTCAGAGGTTGAGTCCATAGTTTACTGACTCTATAGCTCTGGGCTGCAGGTGAGGCAGAATAGCATGATGGATGGACGTGGCAGAGGAAAACTGTTCAGTATATGACAGCCAGGAAGCAGAAAGGGAGAGAATGAAGAGACAGGGATACAACATCAACCTAAAGATATGTCCCCAGTGACCTGTTTCTTCCAGCCACACCCCACCTGCCTGCAGTCACCACCCAGTTAATCCATTGAAGTGAATTAATCTATCTATACATTATAGCTCTCACAATCTAATCATTTCACCTCTGAGCATTCTTGCATTGACTCACACTTGAGCTTTTGGGGTATACATATACAAACCATAAAGGGTTGTAGAAATCATTTTAAGATCAATAATTTTGAAAAATATATATTAGTTTAAATTTTAAAATCAAACACAAAAAATATTAAAACAGAACAATCAAGTACTGATCTTTGCTTTAGCATTCAAATCTTTGCTAGTCCATAGTAGTCAGAAACAGAATTAGTATCCAAATAGGAAAATACAGCATTTGCTGTTGCTTGTGAAACACTTTGTGGCCTCTCCAATGATCGATTCTGTCCATTCTCTCTCCAACGGATATGTCACTTGTGACCTTCCTCTTCTGTTGTGCCTGATAACAACTTAAACTCTACCCAGCCCCAGTCTCTTACCTAGACTATCATCATATTACCCTTGAAATAAGAGTCTCATTCCAACTTTTTTCTTTTTCTTTCTTTTTTTTTTCTGTTTGGCTACTGATAATTTTTAAACCTTACCATTTCCTTCTACCCTTCTGCTGATGGTGAACTCACCTGGGACCATATCTTTACAAAGATACTGAGCTCCAGCTATAGCTCTTATTTGTGTTTCTTTAAATTCCATTCTTCCTCTAACCCAGGGCCTTGAGTACTCTCACCTCTCTTTCTGCAATCATCTTCCCCTCTCTTCTTTCCATCTACAGATGCAATGTCATTTTATATTCTTTGTTTTACCTTAAATGCTAGCTCCATAGGAGACTTATTTTTTTCTTTGTCCAGAGTGTCTAAAGAAGGAATTTCTCTCCTATTTCCTACTTTAGTCCATAATTTGATTCTTTCTGAGCTTCAGGAAGGCCGATTTATCTTTTATTTACTTTTCAGTTAGTCCCTAATAAATACTGTGAAAAAATGAAGATTGATGACTGTCTGACCAGCTGCTTCAGAATAAAGCCCTTACGTGTCTTCAGCAATGATCACCATTGATCAACATGTAACTTGACCAATAGTATGGCATTAAAATGACAACTAGTCACACACAAAAGCCAAAAACAAACAAGCCACAGACAAAAATTTCCTACTTGGGATGAACAAAATGCTAAAAACTGTAAGTACTGTCTGTTTATGCTCACCTAAAGAGGCAACAGATGGATCCAAAAATTAGAAAAAAATGTTCATTTCCCCCCAAGGTTGGGAAGGTAGGGATGCAGTAAATAAATGGGAGACAGCTGTTCTGTCTCTCAGATGGAGAATTCAAATGAGGAAATAGGTTTTCTCTTTCTAAAAACAAAGGCCACTGCACCATTCATTTTAGTTGCACAGAACAAAAATGAAACTCTTCTTTCAGTTCACCATTATAGAGTTATTACACATTAACCTCTTTTTCTACTTTTAACACAAGCCCCTATTACTGAAGCAATGGGTACACTCATTGAAAGGACAGAAAAATCTGCAGAGTCATACTTCCTGACCGGATGCACACTTGTACAAAATATGAAACCTGGAAAGATCATCTGCTTTCCCACCTCCTTGGCAGGAAAGCAAATGCTGGGTTCATTCACCCATCACACTTGGCTCATGTAATCAAGAAATTGTTAGCAATACTCTGATAAGACAGAAAGCTAATATTTATTATCAAAGCAATGCTATCTTCTAAAGGGTTATTCAAAGTCTTCAATAAACATCAGGTGACACTACATAGGAGAAAAATTAATACCCAGAAGTGAATGATGTTTGACAACTTCCTCAACCTTCAGGAGCTATGACAGATGTAAAAGGAATTTTGCAAAAAATGGAGAGTTGTAAAGACAAATTGCTCCGGTAATTGAATTTTGTCTTAAATGTGCAGTGAACTTGGAGATAAATTTGCAGTGATTTGAGATGGCCACTAATATATACATGCTCCCTACAGAGTTTTTTAAAAGACACTTATTCCTCAATTCCTGTTCAAATATAAATGCAGTTATGATTTATGAGTTTTAATCTTTGTTTTCTATTAATTTTTTTCTTCACTTTTTCCAAATTTCAAATAAATATATTTATGTTCTTGAAAACTTCTATCCAACCAGGGAGAAATTTATGTCAATATAGCAGCTAAAAAGCATGTCATTCGATCAATTATAATAATTATAATTGTACATTTTAATTGCTTTTATTTCTCATTCCATTATTTGTAAGACACATAAAGATGCTACAAAGTTCTTTCATGGCCTAACTACTATAAATTTAGAAACATAGTTGTGGGTAAAGGAATGCAGCTCAGTGGTCGAATAGGTACTTAGCATATGCTGGGTCCTGGGGTCAATCTCCAGGGCCAGACAGAAACAACAACAGCCAAAAAATGTAGTTTTGGACACATTGCTCTGTTTTTTTTTAAAGAAATTTTTCTTTAAAAATATTGTCATGGGCTGGAGATATAGCTCACTGGGAGAGTGCTTGCCTTCCAAGCACAAGGCCCTGGGTTCAATCCCCAGCACCACAAAAAAAAAAAAAAAGGGAAAAAAATTGTCATATATGATAGATGCAATACATATATAAATATATGTACAAACATATATATATATATAGATATAGATATAGATATATAGATATGTGTAACAATAACAGGTCACAGTCTTGCACACCTGCAATTCCAGCAACTGAAAATGCTGGAGCAGGAGGATCGTAAATTTGAGGCCAATCTGTGCAATTTACTGAAACTATGTCTCAAAGTAAAAGATAAAGTTTTGGGGACATGGCCCTGTGGCAAAGCACTTGCCTAGTGTTCATGAGACCTTAGGTTTAATCCCTAGTATCACAAAAATAAATAAATAGATAAATAAATAAATACATGAAAGTAATAATGAAAAATGGAAATATAATGGAGTTAAAAAAGAATATAATAATTTTACATTAAAAACAGAAGTACTTTTATGAAAGCAAATTATTGTGAAAATAGTCAATAATCTTATATTAAAGCAACTTTCACCTGCCTGCTCTATACACCCACAGCCTACTAAGAATGATGTCATTTTTGTATGCATAAATTATATCACTTGCAGATGTAAATTTTTTAAATGAAATATTAAAAAGTCAAAAAAGATGTTGCAAAGTCATTTCATCTTATGTCATGGTGCAATTCTGTATTGTGTTTGATGAAAATACTTCAAAATTCGAACTTGAGTATCTTTGGGGATGATTTTTACTTTAAATATATTGAATACTACCTTTCATCTATATTCAGTCAAGTATGCAATTTATCATACCATGCCAATTAGTTCACTATAGTGTATTAATTAACTTCACCATTATTTCAGTCTACTGGCAATTTATTATAAATTTGTAATGTCTCTATATTTGCAATGTTGAATTGTTTCTGAACTTTTTTACACAAGCCAGTAGCTGCCAATTGAGAGCTACATGCTTCTGTATGGTGTTCTTGGCTTCTCTGAAACCCTCTGTTAGGAGGCAACTCTGGTTTCTGTGAGTATCTTGATTTTATTGCTATGGCTACAAACTTCTTATTCCACTCAATTCTAGAGTCATATGTATTGCCATCATTGGTCTTCTGAATCTTCTCTATCAATTGGACCCTGTATACCACCAAGAGTATCACTTGTTGGTCAATTACCTTGGGTTTTTTAATTTCTCAAGCGTATGACCTGCAAAACCAATTTTATTAACCAAACTTTACAATTTTTATATTTCTAAAAATATTTTTTTCTGAAGATACTGACCAGGAAAATGTTATGCAATAGTATGGCCTCTTTAATTTTTTGTTTTTTTTGCTAATTTATTAAAAATGTATAGTATGGGTTTTAATCAGCCTTTTCATTGCTGTGACCAAAGGCTCTGACAAGAACAATTAGAGAAGGAAATGTTTCAGAGATCTCAGTCCATAGAATACTGACTACATAATCTGGGCCTCAGGTAAAGCTGAGCATCATGGCGGAAGAATGTGACCAAGGAAAGCAGCTCAGGATGCGGCAACAAGGAAGCAGAGAGAGAACTCACTTAACAGGAACAAAGTATAAACCTCAAAGGCACACCCCCAGTGACCCACCTTCTCTGGCCACACCCTACCTGCCTACAGCTACCACCCAGTTTATCCACTCAAGTGGATTAATGTGCTGATTAGGTCAAGGTTCTCATAACCCAATCATTTCACCTTTGGACTTTCTTGCATTGTCTCACACATGAATTTTTTGGTGTCACTCCTTATTTAAACCATAACATACTCTTTTCTCACTATTTTATTGTGCTATAATCATTTAAAGGAGTTTTGAAGGTTAGTTGAGATCTATCTGTGCATTTGTACAGGGGGATATCTTGTCAAAAGAAATAGGACAGGCACAGAAAAACAAGCAAGGCATGACCTCACTCATGTGGAATCCAAAAAAAGTTAATCCCACTGCAGATGGAGTAGAATAGTGGTTACCAAAGCCTGCAGCGCAGGGGTTAGGGAGAATAGGGAGAATTGGTCAACAGGCACAATGCTAGAGCTAGACGGGAGGAATGAGTTCTGATGTTCTGTTGTTCAGTAGGTGCGTACAATTAATAGGCAATCAAAATAGCTAAAAGAGAGAGTTTTGTATATATTCATCAAAAAGAGATAATCAGGGCTGAGAGCACAGCCTGAACATAGAGTGCTTACCTAGCATGCACAGGGCCTCAGGTCAAAGTCCTGCATTACAGAAAATAATAACTGAAAAATAGGTCAAAAGTGAAGGCTATGATAGGTATACTGATTTGGTTATTATTCAATATATTCATGAATTGAAACATCACATAAATTATAATAAAACTGATCTAAAATGTTACCTTCTAAAACAAAATTTAAGAACTTTTTTTCTTTGAAACATTTTATATGTGTATATATATATATATATACATACACATACGCACATATACACATACACACACACACATATACACATACACACATGCATATGGACAGTTATAAATGGCATTATACTTGTCTATTTTAAATGTTTAGTTTGGTAAAACTAAACTACCATGTTTGGAATTGTCTGGGCTGCTGTCAGGGACTAATGGTAATATTTTGTACTCTTATAGGAATAGGTTTTTATTTTTGTCATAATCTAGAGTTGTTTTAGGTGAGTTTAGTTTTTATAAAATAACATCCAATTAATCTGTTTTTTTTTTCTTTTTGTTTCAACTTCAGAGAATTAAGAAACTTTTAATTCCCACAATTTCTTTGGTAACTGTATTTTTCTCTAAATATTTTATATTTCTCCTACTTATATTTTCCCCATTTCTCTCGAGCTAGTTTGCCAGTCACACATAGCCTCTATGCTTCTTTTTTCCCTTTATTTTTAATTCTATTAAATTTTGGTTTTACTTAAATATATCCTACTTTTTAAATTTCATTTTTTTCTGCTGCAATGTTCTCTATTACTCTTAAATGAAACTACAAATTTACTACCAAACAGACAAAAAGCAACCTTTGTAAATTAAACAACAACAACAAAACAAACTCAAAATCATACTTAACTGAGGACAAAGAAAACATCAAAGTCAAATTACAAAATGTATTAAAATTTTTCATAAAATGCTGCCCATGAAAACATAGTAAATGCAGTGGGAAAACAGGGTCTAGATTAAACATAGCAGACTTAACTGTCTGTATCTTTAAATCAGATAATATAGAAATAATTTCACCATGCTTTGAACCCTAGATATTTTACCAAATGAAATAACAATAAAGCTAAAAGCTTAGAATAATTCCAATGGACTAATTTAAAATAATAAATGAGCTAAGAAATCAACAGAAAAGAATGCAGAATTACTAAGTCCTTTCAAGAACCAGTACCAAACAATAAGATAAAGAAGCAATTAGCTAAAGGAGTAATTTTAAAAATCAAATAAATCAATCAGAATCATCTCTAAAAGATAGATAATAAAATGGCAAATAACACTCGTGACAATGACTGTGAAAGTCTGATAGATTTCAGCAGCACAAGAAGTCCTGAAGGAATCACCAGTTGCCTCTTTCAAATTTGAAAACATTAGCAAAAAGCTAGTTTAGGCTGTTTGATCACAAGAGATTAATGATTTCATAGACAATTTGCCGCAGATATTATGAAGTTTCTGCTTTATTTATTATTTTTCAGCCGGCATATTTTCATCGTTTAATAACACCATTCTTTGTTACATCTGGAGGCAAAGCAATGTTATTATAGTTATAGACAATATGGTGCATCTTTGTGTGTGTGTGTGTGGTGCTGGGGATTTGAACCCAGGACTTTGTGCTTCTCATGCAAGCACTCTACCAACTGAGCTATAAACCCCAGCAATATGGTGCATCTTGAAGGTTTCAGTCCTAATCGTATTTCCAGCAAACTCCACAGTCCTGGTCTGCCCATCTCAAAGGCAAAGGGAGTCACAGGGCACTGGCATGTCTGTGGGACATGCTCCCTAGGGAGCACTGCAGTTCAGCGGGATCCCAGGCGGACAAAGAACTCTCGGGATCCTACCATTTCACTTGAGGAAAGCTTCGGGTCCTTTGTCTTCAGAAGTGGGATAATCCTCTTTCCCCTTTCACCCAGTACTAGCTCATTTCTGAGATTTAGACACCTGAAGCATGAGAAAGAACAGGAGGTCAACTCAGCAATTCTCTAAATAGTTCAGTACCAGAAATGTTTGCCAAATAACAAAGCCACTTCTTTCCCCAGGGACAGAGAAGTGAAGACATTATTTTTCAGAAGCACAAAGTGCAATTTGATGAGGACTTGTGTTGGCATGTGGCCAGGTATGAATTCCACAAGACCAGGAGGCTGGGCCGGCCTGGTGCATTCTTTATAGCTTTAGTTGTCAAGATTAAATTGTATCCGGCCATCAATTCCAGAGTCTTAAAAATGCCTCTCTCTTTCAGTCTCTTGGTCGTTTTTTTCTGGCTAGCCATCTAAAGAAACAGATGATAATCATCAGCCTATAACTAAGAGTAACTTTCAACAGCCGCAATAATAGCCGCAATGTGAAAAGATGAAAGTTGACACACACACAAGCTAAAATGGCTCCTGGAGCATCACTGGGAATCCAGACAGAAGGTAACGTGACCCCACCAGAAGGGGATGACATGCTGGGAGACGGGGGAAGGACTGGGTGCTCCGTCTGCAACACCAGGCAGATGCAGCGGTACCTGAGTTTTTCAGATTTATTAAGTTTACAATTGCTTTTGGCAAAAGTCTCACAAAAGAAGGTGATTCCTTGAAAAATCATAAATATTTTCCCTGAAGGGAGAGGTTGGTAGGCACAGGCTCTGATCTAGTCCCCCAGACCAGGCAAATTGCTCCAGAGCCATTATGCTGAGGTTCCTTGGGAAATGTCCGAAGCTCTCAGGTTGACAGCAAGAACAGGACAGTCATTCCCAGGTGTCCAGGGAGGATGATTGCACGACTCTTGCACCGTACATACCAGAATCTGCAGCTGATCAATCACAAGTGCAGAGTTACATAGCATTTGCATGTAATTTATACACATAATCTCACATAATTTAAATCACCTTTGAATTACTTATAATGCCTAATATAATGTAGATGCTATATAAATAGTTATTCTACCATATTGTTTCATGAATAAAGAGGGTCTGTGCAGTTCAATACAGATAAGCTTTTAAGGTATTTTCCACTGGTGTTTGGTTGTACCCATTGACAGAACTCATGGATGTGAAGGAAAACTATAATGCACTGTAAATGTGAGGGGCATTGCAGTCTTAGTTAGAATTCTTCAAAGGAATTTCAAAAATGGTCATCATAGGAGCCAGAGAAATAGTGCTGTGGTATCCAGCTATTACACGTGGTCTACACTGAAGTTTGTATGTGGACTCAAAGTGTGTTTTCAAGGGAAATTAGGAAATTCGTAGCCTGACATTACTTATTATTGCCCATGAATACCCAGGAGAAAAAGTCCTTCTGATTTCCAGTTAGAAATACTATGATGTACTATTTGTTAATGTATTGTAAAATAGACTTAGTGAAGTGATCTTTATACACACACACATATATATTTTTTACTTTCATTTGAAAGAATATTGAAGAGCAATATACCATCTCTTATGCATTACAAATATTATTAGCACATAGCAAATAAAATGAACATATTATGATTAATAATATAAAATTAAAATGTTGAAGTAAAATTAAAATGCTGAGAACATATTCCTTAATAAGATGAATTGATTTCTTGAAAAAACTGTAATTCACTGTAATACTTGTAAAAACTGTAATACATGACTATAATATACTTCTAGAATGAGACAGAAGCACCAATTCTATTCTCATATTTTTTATTTTAGATATTTAAAGAGTAGATAAACAAATGGAAATGAAAAGTTTAATTATGGCAATGTATTCAGGTTTTTCAAATCTATTGGAAGCATTTTTTATTCATCAAAAACTGTTTAGCTATTTATAGGAGTTGTTTTCAAGGTGCAATGGCAAAATCAAAGGACAAAAAATTTACTTGTAAGTGACTTATTACCCAGTTATTCACTTGCTAATTTGTGAGATGCATGAAAAAGATATAAAGTGACTATTAAATAACTCCAGCTCTTTTTTTTTCTTTCATTTTGACATGTTTAATACTATTATCAGTTAGAATTAAAGAAATTGGACAAAAATATTAGTCTAAATTTATTCACCAATAAATACTTTGGACAAAATTTTTATCATGTTCTTATATCATGAACTTAACTAATAAATAAGATTTTATTGTAAAGTAGATCAGCTAAATCACAATAATGTCCAATCATAAATTATTAGGTATTTTAGTGTTATTAATAAAACAGTAATAAATAATGCAGATTGTTATAAATGTTATTTAAAAAGGTTAGGTTAGTCAGCTTTCTGTTACTATAACAAAATACTTGAGGTAGTCAGCTTGTGAAGGAAAGGTTCATTTTGTTTCATGATTCTGAAGGTTCCAACCCTTGAGTGAGTGGCTCCAAAACTGTGGAAATATGGAGAGGAAACACATCATGGTGTGAGCATTTGATGGGGTCAACTGTTCACCTTATCAGTCAGGAACCAGAAAATAAAAAAATAGATAGGCAGGCCAGGTGTTTTTATCCCCTTCCAGGGCACATCCCTAATGATTTATCTACCTCCCACTAGCACCAAACTGGGGAGTCACTGTTTAACACAGAGATCTTTGGGGCACATTCAACATCCAAAATATAGCAATAGTCAAACACATAGCTATGTAAACATAATAAGATTAGCTTACTCATTTTTAAGTTATAAAAATAATATATATGTTGTTTCTTATTAATTTGTATTAATGCAAAATAATAAGTACTAAAATGATCAGTTTCATATCAAGTAGGGACTACAACCAATGATGCTGCTCTTTCTCTTAGTAAACGTGTATGCAGAACTGTGGTGGAATTCAATATTCAGCTTTTGAAGATAATTAGATGAGACTTGTACATACACTTAGTGTTTTATACATCACCAATTTCCTTAGACATCACAACCCAAGTCTTGTAATGCTTTCATAAAAAAGGTGTATTGTGCTAAAACTAATCTATTCAGCAGCTGGCCCATCATTTCACTAAAAAAAAAAAAATTAAGATGAAAATAACAAGGGTACAATTTCACGCAATGTAGTTTAAATACATTTAATTTCTCAATCAGAAGTTACACTTCATTTTTTTGGGGGGGTTGAATTCTATCCAATATAATCTGAAACCGCTGATCATTCTCACATAACTTCCTAGTTTTACCTGTCAAATCCGCATTTCCAAACTGTATTTCTTCTGCTCATTGAAGATGTTTTGCTTTCCAGCTAATGAACAGACTTTGAATGCTGGAAGAGCAGATACAAATCATTTATATTTTAATATATGAAAAGTCATGTTTACTATATCTCTTAATTATCTTACAAAAATATCCTTCACTCTAAAGCCCATGAGTTGAACTTCCTTTTATAATATTTAAGGGATAGAAGGAATAATACATTTAAAAGAAAATTGTCCCAATACTCTTACTCTATATTATAGATGATTCAGTTCTTCCAAGTTTTTCATAAAGCATCTTTTCATGTTGTATTTTATGATCATTAGGTACATTCTATAACCCAAAGGAAGGAGTGCCTGTCTTGGTTTAGGGCACTTCGATTACTCTGGAAAGAAATCTTTACTCCCCCAGAGAGTTTAGCAAGCAAGGAGTTTTATCCCTAGGGACATGGAAGATTAGAAGATCTGGGAGGATGAGGCCTTCTCATCAGAAAAGTGAAAAGGAATGTTGTGAGAAGGACATGGGAAGAGAGAAGAAAGCCCTGGGAAAGAGTCCATATGGAAGTGGAGGATCTGGAAATTCATCCCTCTGAGGTTCATAGCACCACAAAGTCTCTTAGATTGTACCCCAGATTAAAAGCACCTGACAAGGGTTTCAAAAGTTTGCAAACTGACCTTATGCATAGACAATATGAATTTAAAGTAGACAATTTCTATGGCTATTATGCAAGGAAAATGGTGTACATATAGCATCTGTGACTATAGCAGATAAAGGAGAAAAATCTGTAAGTGAAGAGCAAACCGAACTGATGATGAAGCTCAACGACACAGGCTGGTTTGCAAAAACTACAGAAGTTAGAGATATGATTAAATATAGCCCAAGAAGGGTGGACCAGCTGGAAGAGATGAGTCCCAGTCTCAGTCCAGGGAACCATCTGGTGCAGTGGTTCCTACCCAGATTGCTTATTAGACTCAGAATCCTCCGGAGGGCTTTGAAAGCTACCAGTGCCTGGGACATGCCCAAGATCAATTAAGTTAGCATGCTGGTGGCTGGGATCTAGGAATTTCAATATTTGAAAAGCCCCCCAGGGATTCTGATGGACTGCATAAAAGATTGAGGACCACTGATTTAGATAATTTTGACCTAGAATTTTGAAGTTGAACACCATTTGATAAATTGATAAAAAAGAGAGACTGAAAAATAGAAGTGAATATGAGCATATTCATTTTCAGAAGTGACTCTTGCCCCACCCTCTTAACACTCCAGAAAGAAACTGGACTGATTCTATTTAGAATCATGCTTCCTTGAAGAATTATCAAAGCAGGAATAGATTGCTGGGTGAGACCGAAATCATAATTTCATAAATGCTACCTTGAAAATGTGGGTCAATTCATGTGGAAAAACAGGTAAATGGCAAAATTAATTATAACAGAAAATGTGTGCCATAGTGTGACAATGGTTGTATTAACTTCTACCTGATAGAATATGATGCAATAGTTTTCATGAAATTTTCATGTGATAGTAAATTTATTTTAAAAATAATTATTTTAAGGCAATAAAAATATTGTATATAAAATGTATTTGTATTTATGTGAACACAAATACCTATGTATATGTATGATATATATGCAAAATTTTCAAAATGTTAACCAAAGCTTCTTATTTTATTTTCTTAGTGTATTTCTTCATTTTACTTTGCTTTTTAAAAAGATAATGAGAACATATTATGTTTAATGTTCAAATATTTAATATTTTTTGAAGACCATATTGGAATGATAGTAGTCAGTCTTGAGACTGATTAAGTAATATGCATTTAGCATATTTTGAAATAAATATGACAAGAAAAAGGATGTTCAATAAATCCTAAAAGTTTATGAAATTCTTTCAAAATTTATCTGTTCCCAAGGCGATATACCTAGAAAGCAGTATTTGCATGTGGGTTGAGCAACTCCTAGGCTTTTACCAGGTACACATGTACAATGGCTCTCATGACTCAACTTCTTGCTGTTTGTCTTATAAGAATAAATAATTAAGCACATGAAATTTATGCAGCAAGTATTCTAGAACAAAATATATGCCTTTTACTTAAAGGATACTATTTTATCATTGTTAGTGTTTTTCAATTTGAGGTAATGGAAGCATGGTCTAAAATTTTGGAATACTTGGAAAAGGTGTTTGGGAAAAGTTGTCATCATACAAGACTGATGAAATCCTTTTGTAGTTTTGTATAGTCTCCTGAAAAGCATTTTCAAATGTACTTTAATCCACTTTATTGAGGTTTAATTTATATAAAGAAAGTTCATCAAGTGTAGGAGTACAGCTTCATCAGTTGTATGAAATGTATGAGATTCTGTGCAATGGAAAGAAATTGAGGTGATACAAATAGGAAAATAAGAGCTCAAACTATCTCCATTTGCCAATGACATAATCCTACATTTAGAAGACTCAAAAAACTCCTCCAGAAAACTCCTAGAACTCATAAATAAATTCAGCAAAGTAGCAGTATATAAATTTGCATCAATAAATCAATCTTGTTCTTATAGTCCAATGATGAATCAGCTGAAAAAGAAAATCTACTCCATTCACAATAGCCTCAAAAAAAAAAAAACAAAACAAAACAAAAAAAAAAACCCTGGGAATCAATTGAACAAAAGAGGTGAAAGCCCTCTATAATGAAAGCTACAGAACGCCAAAGAGAGAAATTGAAGAAGACCTTAGAAGATGGAAAGATCTCCCATGTTCTTGGTAGGCAGAATTAATACTATCAAAATGGCCACACTACCAGTGTGTGAGAATTCTAGTTCTTCCACATCCTCAAAGGCAATTAGTATTTTCAATTGTTTAATTTTTTACCATCTACTATCTGTGAAGAGACACCTCAGTGGATTTTCCCTAATAATTAATGATGATGAATTACTTTCATGTGCTTGTTAGCCAGTCATGGAATATCTATAAGTCTTTATAAGATCAAGTCTTTTTGAAAATATCTTATTCTTCTAATTTTTGACGTACTTTTTCTTTTCTTTTTTTTTGGGGGGGAGGAGTGGGTACTGGAGATTGAATTCAGGGGCACTGGACCACTGAGCCACATCCCCAGCCC